>PVHX01009877.1:0-73457 GCA_004024805.1 Geosciurus inauris | reverse complement strand
CTTCCCCACATTATGGATCAGCATCCACTTATCAAAGAGTACATTCGGCATTTGGTTTTCTGAAATTGGCTTACTTCACTTAGCATGATATTCTCCAACTCCATCCATTTACGTGCAAATGCCATAATTTTATTCTCTTTTGAGTAATATTCCATTGTGTATATATACCACAGTTTCTTTATCCAGTCATCTATCAAAGGGCATCTAGGTTGGTTCTACAGTTTAGCTATTGTGAATTGAACTGCTATAAACATTGTAGTATGCTGTTTTTAAGTCTTCTGGGTATAGACCAAGGAGTGGGATAGCTGGGCCAAATGGTGGTTCCATTCCAAGTTTTCTAAGGAATCTCCATACTGCTTTCCAGATTGGTTGTACCAATTTGCAGTTCCACCAGCAATGTATGAGTGTGCCTTTTCCCCCCACAACCTCGCCAACACTTATTGTTGTTTGTATTCTTGATAATTGCCATTCTGACTGGTATGAGATGAAATCTTAGGGAAGTTTTGATTTGCATTTCTCTGAGTGCTAGAGATGTTGAGCATTTTTTCATATGTCTGTTGATGGATTGTATATCATCTTCTGTGAAGTTTGTGTTCAGCTCTTTGGCCCATTTATTGATTGGGTTGTTAGTTTTTTTGGTGTTAAGTTTTTTGAGTTCTTTATATATCCCGGAGATTAGTGCTCTATCGGATGTGTGTGTGGCAAAGATTTGTTCCCAGAATGCCGGCTCTCTGTTCACTTCATTGATTATTTCTTTTGCTGAGAAGAAGCTTTTTCGTTTGAATCCATCCCATTTGTTGATTCTTGATCTTACTTCTTGTGCTATAGGAGTCTTGTTAAGGAAGTATGGTCCTAATCTGACATGATGAAGATTTGGGCCTATTTTTCTTCTATTAGGCCTTGGGTCTCTGGTCTGATTCCCAGGTCCTTGGTCCACTTTGAGTTTAATTTTGTGCATGGTGAGAGATAGAGGTTTAGTTTCATTTTGCTGCATATGGATTTACAGTTTTTCCAGCACCATTTTTTGAACAGGCTCTTTTCTCCAGTGTACGTGTTTAGCTCCTTTATCTAGTATAAGGTAACTAACTGTATGTAAGTGGGTTCGTTTCTGTGTCTTCTATTCTATACCATTAGTCTACATGTCTGTTTTGGTGCCAGTATCATGTTGTTTTTGTTACTATAGCTTTGTAGTATAATCTGAGGTCAGGTATTGTGATGCCTCCTGCTTCACTCTTCTTGCTAAGGATTGCTTTGGCTATTCTGGGTCTCATATTCTTCCAAATGAATTTCATGATTGCCTTTTCTATAAGGAATGACATTGGGATTTTAATTGGGATTGCACTGAATCTATATATCGCTTTGGGAAATATGGCCATTTTGACAATATTGATTCTGCCTATCCAGGAGCATGGGAGATTATTCCATCTTCTAAGGTCTTCTTCAATTTCTTTCTTCAGCGTCTTGCAGTTTGCATTGTAGAGGTCTTTCGCCTCTTTTGTTAAATTGATTCCCAAGTATTTTATTTTTTTTGAGGCTATCGTGAATGGGATAGTTTTCCTAATTTCTCTTTCAGAGGGTTTATCACTGATGTATAGAAATGCAATTGATTTGAGGGTGTTGATTTTATATCCTGCTACTTTGCTGAATTCATTTATTAATTCTAAAAGTTTTCTGGTAGAATTTTTTGGATCCTCTAAGTATAGAATCGTGTCGTCCGCAAATAATGATAGTTTGAGTTCTTCTTTTCTGATTTGTATCCCTTTAAATTCTTTCGTCTAATTGCTCTGGCTAGTGTTTCAAGGACTATGTTGAATAGCAGTGGTGAGAGAGGGCATCCCAGTATAGTTCTCATTTTCAGAGGGAATGATTCTAATTTTTCTCCATTTAGAATGATGTTGGCCTTGGGTTTAGCATAGATAGCTTTTACAAAGTTGAGGTATGTTCCTTCTATCCCAAGTTTTTCTAGTGTATTGAGTATAAAAGGGTGTTGTATTTTGTCAAATGCCTTCTCTGCATCGATTGATAAAATCATATGATTCTTACCTTTAAGTCTATTGATGTGATGTATTACGTTAATTGATTTCCGTATGTTGAACCAACCTTGCATCCCTGGAATGAACGCCACTTGATCATGGTGCACTATTTTTTTGATATGTTTTTGTATGCAATTTGCCAGAATTTTATTGAGAATTTTTGCATCTATGTTCATCAGGGATTTTGGTCTGAAGTTTTCTTTCTTTGATGTGTCTCTGTCTGGTTTCGAAATCAGGGTGATACTTGCCTCATAGAATGAGTTTGGAAGGGTTCCCTCCTTTTCTATATCATGAAATAGTTTGAGGAAAATTGGTATTAATTCTTCTTTGAAGGTCTTGTAGAACTCAGCTGAGAATCCATCTGGACCTGGGCTTTTCTTGGTTGGAAGGCTCTTGATGGCATCTATTTCCCTGCTTGAAATTGATCTGTTTAAGTTGTGTATGTCCTCTTGGTTCAGTTTGGGTAGGTCATATGCCTATAGAAATTTGTCAGTGTCTTCAGGGTTTTCTATTTTATTGGAGTATAAAGTTTCAAAATAGTTTCTAATTATCCTCTGTATTTCAGTAGTGTCTGTTGTGATATTTCCTTTTTCATCACGAATTTTAATAATTTGGGTTTTCTCCCTCCTCCTTTTCATTAGGGTGGCTAAGGGTTTGTCAATTTTGTTTATTTTTCAAAGAACCAGCTTTTTGTTTCATCAATTTTTTGAATTGTTTCTTTTATTTCAATTTCATTGATTTCAGCCCTGATTTTGATTATTTCCTGTCTTCTACTTCTTTTGGAATTTGTTCTTCCTTTTCTAAGGCTTTGAGATGGAGAGTCAATTCATTTATTTGTTGACTTTTACTTCTAATGAATGAGTTTAGTGCTATGAACTTTTCTCATAGCACTGCCTTCATGGCATCCCAGAGATTTTGATATGTTGTATCAGAGTTTTCATTTGCCTCTAAGAATATATTTATCTCTTCCTTGATGTCTTCTGTTATCCATGCATCATTCAATAGCATATTATTTAGTTTCTAAGTGATGGAGTAGTTTCTGTTTTTTTAATCTGTCATTGATTTGTAATCCATTGTGGTCCGATAGGATGCAGGGTAGTATCTCTATTTTTTTGTATTTGCTAAGACTGGCTTTGTGACATAACATATGATCTATTTTGGAAAAGGATCCATGTGCAGCTGAGAAAAAAGTGTATTCACTCGTTGATGAATGGAACATTCTACATATGTCTGTTAATTCTAAATTATTGATAGTTTCATTGAGATCTATGGTTTCTTTATTTAGTTTTGTTTGGAAGATCTATCCAATGGTGAGAGAGCTGTGTTAAAGTCTCCCAGTATTATTGTGTTGTGGTCTATTTGATTCTTGTATTTGAGAAGGATTTGTTTGATATAGGTAGAAGCCCCATTATTTGGGGCATAGATATTTATGATTGTTATGTCTTGTTGATGTATGATTCCCTTAAGAAGTATGAAATGACCTTCTTTACCTCTTTTCACCATCTTTGGTTTGAAGTCCACTTTGATATGAGGATGTAAACTCTTGCTTGTTTGCGGGATCAATGTGAGTGATATGTTTTTTCCCCACCCTTTCACTTTCAGTCTGTGGATGTCTTTTCCTGTGAGATGAGTCTGTTGAAGACAGCATATTGTTGGATCTTTTTTTAAAATCCAGTCTGTCAGTCTATGTCTTTTAATTGGTGCATTTAGGCTATTTACATTCAGGGTTATTATTGAGATACGATTTGTAATTCCGGTCATTTTGGTTTGTTTTGGGTTTTTACCTTGAGTTGTTTTCTCTTTTGAATGGTCTTTCCTTTAGTGTAGTTCCTCTATTTGTAAATTTTCATTGTTGGTTATCATTTCCTCCTCATGGAATATTTTGCCAAGAATGCTGTGTAGTGCAGGTTTTCTTGCTGTAAATTCTTTTAACTTTTTTTTATCATGGAAGGTTTTTATTTCGTCATCAAATCTGAAGCTCAATTTTGCTGGATATAGGATTCTTGGTTGGCATCCACTGTCTTTCAGGGCTTGGAATATGTTATTCCATCATCTCCTGGCTTTTAGGGTCTGGGTTGAAAAATCTGCTGATACACGAATTGGTCTCCCCTTATATGTAATCTGGTTCCTTTTGCGGCCTTTAAAATTCTATCCTTATTCTGTATGTTGGGCATTTTCATTATAATGTGCCTTGGTGTAGATCTGTTGAAATTTTGTATGTTTGGTGTCTTGTAAGCCTCTTGTATTTGACTTTCCATTTCATTTTTCACATTTGGGAAATTTTCTGATATTATTTCATTGAAGAGATTGTGCATTCCTTTGGTTTGAAATGCTGCACCTTCTTCTGTCCTAATAAATCTTAGATTTGGTCTTTTGATACTGTCCCATATTTCTTACATGTTCTGTTCATGATTTTTTACCATCTTCTCTGTATGGTCAAGTTTATTTTCAAGATTGTATATCTTCATTATCTGAGGTTCTGTCTTCCAGGTGATCTAGTCTGCTGGTGATGCTTTCTATTGAGTTTTTTATTTGGTTTATTGTTCAAGAATTTTTGATTTTTTTTTCACAATCTCTAGCTCTTTCTTAAAGTAATCTTTTGGTACTTGTAATTGCTCTCTTCTCTCTTTGTTATAATGATCAATGGTTGCCTTTATTTGCTCTCCTATTTCTTTGTAGGAGAGTCTGTGTGTGACCCTTACAGTGCGTTTGAGCTCCCCTGGGGCTGGAGGCTAGCAGGCTCTGGTCTGCCTTCAACTGGGCACCCCTGGCATTCCCTAAGGGTGATTTTGGGCCTTCTGTCTCACCTGACCATAGGACCTCTGGAGCAGAACACTGAGGCGGGCCCAGAGTGCACTTGGGTGGGGCCTCTTCACGCTGGGATCTCTACAGGTGACTCTTACCCTGGGTGTGCATTCCTCTGTGGCTGGTAGCTATTAGTCTCTGGTCAACCCTTAGTTGGACACCCGTGGAGTTTCCTGAGGGTGGATTTGGGCCCTCTGAGGCTTCTGCTGGTCCACCGGAACTCTGGAGCAGAACTGAGGTGGGCCCAGGTTGCCCTTGGGTGGGGCTGCCTCGTGCCGGTTTTGGAGCAACTCTTGCCCTGAATTTGGGCTCCCCAGTGGCTAGAGGTAGCAGTCCCTGGTCTCCCATTGGCTGGACACCTGTGGAGTTTCCTGAGGGCGGGTCTGGGCCTTCTGGGGCTCCTGCCGGTCCACAGGAACTCTGGAGTGGAACTGAGGTGGGCCCAGGTTGCCCTTGAGTGGGGCTGCCTCTCTGGGGTCTCTGGAGTGACTCTTAAGCTGAATTTGGGCTCCCCAGTGGCTAGTGGCTAGCAGTCCCTGGTCTCCTATTGGCTGAACACCCGTGGAGTTTCTTGAGGGCGCATCTGGGCCCTCTGTAGCTCCTGCCGGACCCCAGGAACTCTGGAGTGCAACTGGGGTGGACCCAGGCTGCCCTTGAGTGGGGCTGCCTTGCGCTGGTGTCTGAGAGACTCTTGCCCTGAATTTGGGCTCCCCAGTGGCTAGAGGTAACAGTCCCTGGTCTCCCTCTGGCTGGACAACCGTGGAGGTTCCTGAGGGTGGATCAGGACCTTCTGCAGCTCCTGCTGGTCCACTTATCGTAAAATTCTTGCTTGTCTAAGGTCAATGAGGGTTTCTCACCTTGGAACCCATAAATACATTTGTTGGTTTTTGTGCCTGGAATATCTTTATCACTTCTTTGGGTAACTACTGCATTTCAGATCTTAACACAGAGATTGTTTCTCCTTAATTTCTTCCCTTGTGGTTGCTGGTTTCCAAGATGACCTCCAAAGATCCCTAACTCATGTACTTATACCACTGTGCAAGTTTGCATGTGTTGGGTTGGTACATGCCACCAATATGGGCATGTGATGGTTTATCTTGTTGGAGACCAGGTCATAAAAAAATACTATTGATTTTGTTTTGGTGTCTCTCCCTCTCTCTTAGACTACTCATTATTGGAGAGGCCAGCTACTATTGTGAATAGACCTACAGGAAGTTATACATGGTGAGGAACTTAGGCCTTCTGCCATATGAGACTTCCTGACTATTCCATGAGTCAGCCTGATTCCAGATCCAGGAGCTGTGGTCTTTGACTCCTGTGTCTGCAACATCATGAGAAAACTTGAGTTCAAAACTAGCTAAGCTATCCTCATATTCCTGACCACCCAAAAATGAATTAGTTATTTTAAGCTAAGATTTGGGATAACTTACTACTAGGCAGTAGACGCATACAACTACTTGCCTTAGACATTTAAAAAATGTGTCCATTTAACTTGTCTATTTTACCTCCTAGTCTATAATGTTCCTTAAGACAGAATAGTACACATATTTCCCTATTTACCATACTGTACCTGGGACACAAAGATACTCCAATCCTATTTAAATCTAAAGCTGGATGTGGTAGTACACACCTATAATCCTAGAAACTTAGGATACTGAGGCAGGAGAATTGCAAGTTTGATGCTAGCCTCAGTAACTTAGTGAGACACTCTGAAAATAAATTAAGAGGGCCAGTGATGTAGCTCAGTGGTAGAACACCTCCCAGGTTCAATTTTAATTCCTAGTATTGCTTAAAAAAAAAAAAAGGGAAACAATACAAGGTATATTATAAAGTTACTAACAGCAAATGAAAGGAAGAGCTTAGTGATGTACAGTATACTTCCCAGGGAAGAAACTATGTGAAGTTATAATAAGAGTTATTTGGAGTTTGCTAAATATTTTAGAGGAGCTAGAAGAAAGAGTTAAAGTGCAGAAAAAAATCACATGTGAAAACAAAGGAGTGAAAGGATCCAAAAGCAGTTGGAGCTATGATTATCGGGCAGACTATGAAAGTACTCCATTCACTACAAGTATTTACTGAGTTACTACTATGTGACATGTACCATTCTAAGTTCCAGAAATAGAACGGTGAGCAAAATAGTCATTGCTGCTATGCTTAGGAATCTGAAATTTATTCTAAAAGAAATCAGTCAAGGCAGAAAAGTGATGTGAAAATGGTGTTCTGGGTACCAGTTCTGCAAACAAGACAAGGAACCAACTGCAAGAAGAAGGACTAAGACAACAGCAGTCCCAATATTCACAACAGATGAAGGAGGTGATGAACCTGAAACAAGGCAGCAAGCAGACAAGAGTGGGGTCCAAGGAACATTTCAGAGATAAAAAAATAAAACTGTTATAAAAATTTAGTGATTTCTAGAAGTTTTAGGATCTGATATAACTCATAAGCAGCTGTAAGTGTAGGGTTTTGTAGTAGACACATTGGATTCAAAATCTATCTAGACCCATTTCTAGTTCTTTCTCATGCAACAAGATACCTATTCTTTGAGGCTGTTTTCTCCTTTAGTGGTTGTGAAAATAAAAATGAATCAAGTTGTAATGAAGTTATTATAACTTAGTAGTAATTGTAAGGGTTATCTTGCCAAATGCTTTTGATACAATTCTTTCAGCCTAGAGGGTCTTACTTCTTACCTTCTTACAGAGGTAACTCTGTATTTGTTTTGGGAAATTGAGCATTTTATGCTCAATTCAAATATCACCTCCTGACTGATACCATGCACTATATTTGATCTTGTAATTTATGAATAATAACCATTAAAATATTTTTTGTGTTTCCTTATCTCCCTTCTCCTGGTCCTACTAGACTATTTAAGCTTCTTGAGATCAAAGTTGATGCCTTACACATTTGCAGCCCTAACAAATAAGGGAGTGCTTATTACCTAATAGGCATTTCATAAATACCTGTTATTCATTTAACTTTAATATAGTTGACAGTTTGTACCTTTCACTACATTTGTCCTCTTTCAGGGAAGGGACTCTGATGTCTTCCAAACTTTAGGAAAACTAAAGTCCCAAATAAGTTGAAATATAGAGATGCTATTATAAATTCAAGAGAAATAACAAAGCAGTTAATGGAGAGGTCTGTTAGTCTAATAGAAGATAAATCCAAAACAATGTCTAGAAATTGTCTATAATGGCTAAGATGCTATCTGTGGCACACTTGGAAACTGTAGGTGTTGCTTGCTTCTGCGAACAAGCAAATTCCTCACTACTGTGACATGTCACCAAAAGTATTTTTGATGAAACAGTGATCAAAATATTGAAAAGTTTTACTTTAAAAGGGTAAAAAGAATAAAATGACTATATAATTTAAAAAGATTTTCCCCATATTTACTAACAAATGAGAACAAACGTTACGTCCACACAAAATAAGGTAAAAAGCACAGTTGGAGCATTTCTACATTATCATTTTTCCCATTCTTACCATGATGAATTTCATATTCTTTGGTTCCTTGTCCTTTAAATACTGCTAGACATGGCTGAAAAACATATAGATTACTACAGATGCCTGGTGCAGAGGAGCAGTCAAATCTTCCAACCTGAAGTAGAAAGAGAAGGTTGAATTTGAAAGAAACAAAATTCTTATCTATTCCACTTTTAAATATTCACAAAGACAATCCCAAAATGACACTGCTCTAATGACACTGCTTCTCAACAGAGCTAATAGGTTGTAAAACAAAAATAGTTCACGGACAATACTGAAACTGAATTTAAAGAATACTTCCTAGCGAGTTCAAAACCTGAGGAAATTTCCATGAAAATGTGAGGTTAGAGACATTCTCCAAAAATTATAAACAATGTTTATCTAATATTGGGATGGAGAAGGATCCAAAATGAATAAATAGAAGTGTACTCTGCTTGTTTCCATCACAGAGAAGAACAAGGGCAACAATGGAATAACTGCAACTTGAGGACAAGTAAAAACAAACAACAACAAAAAAACCCCAAAGAAAAATCTCAAAACTAAAGAATTCAACTGGTGAGGTAAAAAAACAAAGTTTCAACAATAGACTAAACCAAGTAAAGAATTTCTGAACTTAAAGACTCAGTCATATGAAGAACTCTCTCCCCACAAAAAATAAATCAAGAATATTATATCCAGCAAAGCTATCCTTAAAAAAATGAAGGTGAAGTCTTTCCCAGACAAGCAAAAAATGAGGAAATTAATCACCACTAGACTAGCCTTACAAGAAATGCTAAAGGGAATTTTGCGCCTGCAAATGAAAGGATAATAAATACCATTGTGAAAACTTGCAAAAGAGTAAAACACAAATGAAAAAAGAATCAAACTTTATTTCTACAGAAGAGCGCTAGACCACAAAGACAATAACTGGTAGAAAGAAAGGAACAAAGAATATACAGAAAATAATTAACAAAACACAGGAGTTAAGCTCTTATGTATCAATAAAAACCTCAGGGTTATTACTGTAAATCAATTAAATTCTCCAAAGGATCAACTACTGGCTACATATGTAAAAAAAGATCCATGTGCTGCCTACAAAAAACTTACTCTGCTGGTAAAGACCTATAGATTGAAAGTGAACAACTGGAAAAAGATGATTCCACGCAAACAACCAAATGGCTCAGGAGAAGTTTATATTAGATAAAATGGATTAAAAAAAATGAAAAAAGGTTAAAGGACCAACTCAGCAAGAGTATATAACAATTGTAAATATATATGAACCCAACATCAGATCACTCAAATATCATCAAGCAAATAATAGATGTAAAAGGAGAGACTCCAACACAACACTTGACTTTAATCAATGGACAGATTAACATATAAAATGTCAAACAAGGATACATCATAGTTGAATTATACTATAGAGCAAGTGGACCTAACAAACATTTACAGAACATTTCATGCAAAGACTGGAGAAAACACATTCTTTTCATCATCATAGAGAACATTCTCCAGGATAGGCCACAAGTCAAGTCATACATCCAACTACAATAAAATTTTAAAAAGTGAAAATCATGCATCTTCTCTGACGACAATGAAATAAAATTAGAATTAGAATAATGCAAAACATATGGAAAATTGGACTCTGTGTTCTTGAAAAATCAATGAGTCACTAAAGAAATTAAAAATAAAAAAAATCTCGATAGAAAAATAAAAAACACATCAAAAACTGTGGGATATAGCAAAACCAGTAATAAATCTATAGCAACAAATACACTAAAAAGACTAAATTATAAAACCTCATGATACATCTCAATGACCTAGAAAAGCAAATCAAACCCCAAATTAGAGGATCAGAGCACAAATAAATGAAGCAGTAATCAGTTTATCATCAAAGTTCAAGAACTGAGGACTTCACAGATGAATGTTCTTATAACTACAATTCTCAAATTATTCAAAAGACTGAAAAGGTAAACACTGCCTAATTCGCTACATGAAACCAGCATTATCCTGATCCAAACCAGACAAAAACACAACAAATAATCTATATACCAATATTCCTGATGAACACAGATGTCAAAATTAACAAAATACTAGTAAACTGAATCCAATAGCTCATTATAGAGATTATATACATGATCAATTGAGATTTAGTGCAAGGCTCATTTCAACATATACAAATCAATAAACACAACAGAATGAGGGAAAACAGGTACATGATAATGCAGAAAAAATATTCTGTAAGACTCAACACTTCATGATAAAAATTCTCAACAAATTAGGTACAGAAGAAACACTTCAACATACATGACAAACTCATAGCTACCATTCTAGTGAATGGGAAAATGCTGAAAGCATTTCCTTTAAAGGATCTGGAATAAGACAAAGATGTCCATTTTCACCAGTCTTATTTCACAGAATATTGGAAGCCTTAGCACAAGCAATGAGCCAAGAATAAAATGAAGAAGTATCCAAAGCAATATCCAAGAAATAAAAAGTATCCAAAGTGGAAAGAACTAAGTCAAATTATGCCTGTTTGCAGATGATATAATTTTATATATAGAAAAAACCAAACATTCCACCAAAGAACTGTGAAAACTCAAGGTTAGTAAAGGTACAGCATATAAAACCAACATAAAAATTAGCATTTTTATACAATGCAACTAAAATCAAGAAAGCAATCCCACTTATTATAGCTATGAAAAAATCTAGAAATAAATTTAAACCAAGGAGGTGAAAAATCGCTATAATGACAATTATAAAACACTGATGAAAGAAACTTTACAGGACACACAAACAATGGAAAACACACATGTTTATGAATCAAAAGAATCAATATTGTTAAAATGCCCACACTATCCTAAGCAAACTATATTTTCAATGCATTTCCCATCAAATACCAATTATATTCTTCATATGAGAAACAGAAAAACCCTAAAATTCATATAGAATTCATATAGAACCACAAAAGATCAAGAATAACCAAGATAATCTGAGTAAAAAGAACAAAGCTGGACTAGGTATGGTGGTGCACACTTTTCAGTTTACTCAGGAGGCTATGGAAGGACTGCTGGAGCCCAAGATGTCAAGGACAGCTTAACATAGACACATTTCAAAAAACAAAGATGGAAGCATCATAGTACCCAACTCCTGACTAAAAGGCATACTACAGAACTACAGTAAGGAAAACAGCCTAGTACTGGGATTAAAAATTAATATGCACACCAATGGAATCAAACAGCTCAGAAATTAACATTTATACTATCAACTGATATTTTACCAAGGCACTATGAACATACAGTTGAGAAACGACAATGTCTTCAAGAAATGGTGTTGGCAAAATTGTATAAATACATGCAGAATAAAACTGGATCTCTTTCTCTCACTGCACACAAAAATCAACTCAAAATGGGTCAAAGATCTGAATGTCAAATCTAAAATTATAACATTAGTACAAGAAAACATAGGGGAAACACTTCAAACATTGGTACATGCAATTATTTTTGGATAGGATTCCAAAGTCAGAGGCGGCAAAAAGGCAAACGGGCTTAAATCAAACTAAGCTTCGCTTCTATTATAGTAAAGGAAAATGTTAACATAGTGAAGGAACAACCTGCAGAAAAGATCTGAATAGACATCAAAAGATGACAAATATAAATGGTTAACTGGCAATTAGAAAATGCTCAATATCACTATGAGAATAATTCAAGTGCAAACCACAATGAGATTATCACTTCAACCCAGTAGAATGGGCATTATTAAAAAGAGAAAATCAATCCTGGTGAGAATGTGGAGAAAGGGGAACTCTTACATACTGTTGGTGAAAATGCAAATTTGTATAGCCATTAAGGAAAATAGTATGAAGATTCCTCAAAAAAACTAAAACCAACTATCTAATGGTATAGCTATCCCACTACTGGGCATATATCCAAAGGAAATGAAACCACCAGATCAAAGAGATACTCGCAACTCCCAAGTTTATCATAGCATTATTCACAAAAGCTAAGCTATGTAATCAACAAAAGTGTGTATTGATGGATCAGTGATAAAGAAAATGCATATATACACAATAGAAAATTAGACATTTAAGAAGATGTCATTTACACCAACATGAATGAAACCGAGGACATATTAAGAGAAAGAAAAAAAAAATACCACGTTTTCACTCATTTGTGGAAGCTAAAAAAACTGGTCTCATAGACGATGAGAGTGGGATTGGGAAGAGAAATGAGGAAGAGGGGAGAGAGGCTTCACAGTGAGTACTAAACAGTTAAACAGGAGGAATGAACATTGGTGTTATGTATAGCACAACAGTAATTATGCTCTACCACAATATATTTCAAAATAACTAGAAGAGTCTTTTAATACACAAATGATAAATGTTTGAGGAGGTGAAAATGCTAACAACCCTGATCATTACTGTATACATGTACTGAATTATTGTAGTGTACTCTAATGTGCCAGTTTGAAAAAAATTTCATATTGAAATATTTTGGATATATGATATTAAATAAAATGTCTACTTAAAAGAGAGAAAGATATTCTTCTATAGCATCTTTATCTTCTGGAAAAACTGTATGATACAAATTTGACATATGCTAGAAGAAACGAAAATTCACCACTTTTAGATATCATGCCCATGTTTAATATTTAATAGGAAAAAAACACAACCATGACCAAAAGCACTTTAGGGCTTCTTAATCTACAAAGTTAATAAACATTTTTGTCACTTAAAATTTAATCATATGTATCAGACTAGCAAGGAAGCACACTATCAGAAGACTAGGCAAAATACATTTTTCTTACCTGAATATGATCATTTTTAAGTAAAGTTTTCAGTTTTTTCAACTCAGGGTCATTTGAATTTTCATTTTTTCCAAAATGAAAAAATAAGAGCCACCGATGATGCGCCAAACGATCCTTGAAAGTGATAGATAAACATCAGATGGGAAATTCTAAGGTAGAAGTTCTAATCTTTATTTCTTTGACTTTAAGGTTGGTTTTAGCTACCCTACTCAGTTAAAAATATTATCTAAAATCTAAAATCTAGACCATTCATACTCTTAATTTATAACTTACTGGGAATAATGCTATGTAAATAAATTTTATATTACAGGTAGGTAAATCACTGAGTCATAACATATTCAAGCAGATGCTGTGCCAAGAAAAAAATATGGTTTTAACTATATATAGCTAAAAATTGAGGGAGGGGTTGCAGAAGTCAGTTTTCTCAGGTCTAATAAAAGATTTGGTAGAAATACATACTCAGAAAGCTCTCGGATCACTAAGTAGAATAACATTCTACATATAATAATATGTCAAATTTGTATCATAATGAAGTATTCATTAACTGAATACTTCTAAGAATTCTAATCACAAAAAATGCTTCTTAATTTTCAGTAAATAATAGAGTACTATAAGCAAGAACATTAAGTTCCAATTCAGATTCAGAGTTCCTTTGTGATCAACACCTTGCCTTTCCAACTGTCAGGTTTGGTACATTTTCTAAAATTACAGATTCACTTTGAATTAGCAATACCACAATTCCAGGAATCCAAATTTAACTAGAACTGATGAATATATAATTCTTTGAAACTGCTACTTTTAGTTCTCTCTTGTGATGAATAAAACAATGCTGACTTTAAAAACTTAAGGACAAATATTTATTATTATATGCTACTATCAATAAAATCATTACCTCTAGTGTGCTTGCCGAAAGTAGTTCAAAATCTGGAAGATTACGTATTATTTCCAAATATATTTCTTTAGCATCCAGTGATTTAAGAAACTGGAATAAGAGATCATGTTGTAATCTTTGAGTAAACATTCCATTATATTGTCTTCTTTTTTATTGTTCAGTTTCCAAATAAAAAACTTTAAAGTTTTCCAAACTATTCCAAAAATTTTTTCCTTATTTTAAACAAAGTATATCACATTTGGGCAATTTTTTAAAATACTGAATAACCACATGACCAGGCTTTTAAAAAAAAAAGATGTAAAAGAAATTCATTATTAGGTGTTTCAATATGTGGAATTTTCTATGGAATCCTTAGTTTGCTAAATCACCACAAAAATATACTATGTTCGTTTAATTTTAATGCTAATCATGTTTACATGTCTTATATATTCTTTTAGAATTTTTAATAGAATTTTGATGATCTAAGATATTTTACACCCCAAGCAATTAACAGTGATTAAGGTAATAACTTATAACTGAAAAACTGGAATGGATATTATAGCTTATTATGGAGGTTTGCAGAATAATGCCCACAAATCAAACAAGATAGGAGTCCTTATACTAAAATATACATAGATCTTAAACATGTTTTAGAGTCATGTCTCTTACTTAAAACAAAAACTAAAGGTACATCTCTCTTCCAACAAATCTCCTTTATTTCTGTCTCTCAGAACCCTCTCTGCTGGTCCAATTCTCCATAAAGCAGCTGTTATAATAAAGAATGCAGCAATGATTACATCAAGTAGATGTATATGAGAGTTGAAAAAACAATTTTATATCTTTAATCATGAATCATCTGTTTAATAATCTTAAAATACTACTTCAAAGATCTGAAACTCCATTACAAACTTGAATGAACATGTGGATAGACACAATAAGTATACCATAAGAATAGAAAATTTAGTTTTTGCTTACATATCTAAAACCATTATGTTTTTTGAAAACACTAATGGTATACATATTCTTTAAGGGCTATATGAAGTAATTTCTGCTGCCAAATTGCTTAAATATCAAAAAAAAAAAAAAAAAAACATTTCATGCCCTCAATTTTATAGCTTACACTTCCATATTTTAAGCAGTCATTATGAGGAATTTACTAATACTCATAACAGCTTTATATACATGTATGATTAACATATTATAAACTCATTATAAACCTTTTTTGTCTTATAGAATTTGCTACTTTAAGTTTAAATTTTTATTCTAATTAGTTATACATGATAGCATAATGCATTTTGATTCATTGTACACAAATGGATCACAACTTTTCATTTCTCCGGTTGTACAAGATGTAGAGTCACACCATATGTGCAGTCATACATGTATCTAGGGTAATGATGTTCATCTAATTCCACCACCTTTCCTGCCCCCATGCCCCCTCCCCTCCTTTTCCTCCTCTTTGCCCAAAGTTCCTCCTTTCTCCCCCCACGCCCCACCCCATAAGGATCAGCATCCACTTATCAGAGAATATTCGGCTTTTAGTTTTTTGGGATTGGCTTACTTCACTTAGCATGATATTCTCCAACTCCATCCATTTACCTGCAAATGTCATAATTTTATTATCTTTAATTTAATGCTGAGTAATATTCCATTGTGTATATGTACTACAGTTTCTTTATCCATTCATCTGTTGAAGGGCACCTAGGTTGGTTCCACAGTTTAGCTATTGTGAATTGAGCTGCTATGAACACTGATGTGGCTGTGTCACTACAGTATCCTGATTTTAGGTCATTTGAGTATAGACAGAGGAGTGGGATAGCTGGGTCAAATGGTGGTTCCAGTCCAAGTTTTCTAAGAAATCTCCATACTGCTTTCCATAGTGCTTGCACAAATTTGCAGTGCCATCAGCAACGTATGAGTGTAACTTCTCCTCCACATCCTCCCCAACACTTATTATTTGCTTAAATTCTTACTAACTGCCATTCTGAGTGAAGTGAGATGAAATTTTAAGAGTAGTTTTGATTTGCATTTCTCTAATTACTAGAGAAGTTGAACATTTTTTCATATATTTGTTGATTGATTGTATTACTATTTACACTTTTAAAGAACACTGTTTTGTCTAGATTTTAAACTTCACCTTTCAGATATATTTAGCTAGGATAATACTTTACTATTTTAAAACTTGAATGTATTTAGGAAGGATAGGAGTTTAGTTTACTTCTTCCTTTTACTGCATTTCCAATGTCACTCATTTCTGTTTCCTAAGACAGCACCTGAGCTTATAAATTTATATCATAAAGGCCAAACATCTTACACTTTGTACAGGTATACAAAGTATGAAAAGCAAGAGACTATAGTTAGCATTGGTCAGGGCATAGGCAAGCCTCATGAACTGATGGAACAGTGTCAACCAGCATATTTCTGGAGGGCAGTCTGGCAATATGAATTTAAAATCACTCTAGCTATCCCATCCTAATTAGATAACTGAATAAGTGAACTAAGATGAACATATAGGATTGCTCATTATAGCACTGCTTATAGCCATGAAAAACAGAAATAAGTATCAAGCAGGACTGATAAAAACTAAGTATATCACATTTACCCAGTGGATTTCACTAAGGAATTGTTAATTATCAAAAGTATAAATACTTTAATAAATATAAAATGAGTTATTGAAATATATACAGTACTGAAATATATAGATACAGTATATATACACAGTATAAGTTCACACATAGAGGTACCATACACACACACATATACATTCACCAGAATACTTCTAGGCATTTGGTATACATCGGTGAACAAATATAAACTTAATATTTAATGCAGGAAAAAAATAATGAAAGAGTAAATAAATTATTATGTTTGTTATAATGTGATAAGTACTCTGTAGACATAGAGGCAGATTATGAAGCATTTTAAAGATAGATTTTACTGATGAACTGGTTACAGGGTGTGAAAAAAAAAGCAATCAAAATTGACCGCAGGATATTTAGCCTGAAAAATAAAGGACAGAGCTTTCATCAACTGAGATGGGGAAAATTGGGGAGAAGCAGATTTATATGAGAGTATTAGCAGGATAATTATAGGCATTTAAATCTGATATACTGATTAGTATCTCAGGAGATGCTGATAGGCAGTGGTATATATGTACACATCCATACGTGTGTACAGTATTTCTGGGGTGCAGGGCAGAGGTCCAAGCCACAGATATAAACTAAAGAGTTATCTAGACAGTCATAAGAGGGTGTATATGTAAGGGATCTGAAGGGTATTTACCAAGATTTGATGGTGGTTGTCTATAAGTGATTAAATTTTAGGAAATCTTGCATCTTTATATATTTCTGTACTGTGCATGAATTTCTGAAATGAGTATGTGTTATAATTATCAACATTTTAGAAGAATTAAAATATAGAAAACTGAAGAAAATTTGTCTTTATTAGAGTCTTTATATTATATTCTTTTGGGATTCCCTAGGAAACTCCATTATTTAGCTCACTTCCTTGACAACTAGCTTGAGCCTCAAGTTTCCTGATTAAGAAACATAGGGAGGTGAACTGTATCAGATTTCCAAATTGAGTTTACATCAGAATCCCATAGGGTACTTAATAATTGGGTCCTAGCCAAACCTACTAGGGATCTACATTTTTACCATTAGAAAATACACAAAAACTTATGGTAAAAATGCTTTCATTTAACCTAAGAATGTATTTTATATCTTTGGAGTTTAAAACTGTAATGGTTTTAAATGTAATATAAATGCCAGTTTAAAAATTATCTTTATAAAAGTCTTTACAAACTGAGGTATATAATAAACAAAATCCCAGGAATTTACATATTCTAATTAATGAAATGTTCCATATAAACTGGTTCATTTCCCTGCTCATTGCTTATAAAAGGATACATTTTTAAATGTGTGTGCATGTACACATTTGTAAGCAAAGAAATTTCCTTAAAGTTATTCATACCAAAATACTGTTTTCCTCCTTGCTATTTAAGGTGGCTCCAGGAGGAAAATAAGCAGTTGCACTTGTTGTAATATCCAAACTTTTACAAAGGTTGTCCTGGGTGGCACAGTCCATCCATCCTACATTAACAAGGCCATCCTAAAATGTTAGGAAACAAAAAACACTATGCTGTAAATGAAGAAAAAGTTAAAATCCAACTTTTCTATTATAAAATTATAACTTTTTAAATAGTACTCAATTTGAGATAACATAGTTTTCCATTTTCCCTTGATATTAAACATCTACTTTTTACAATTTATACAAATCTATAAAAAACTACATTAATCATTTTTTTTTAGTAGAAAATAGGTTGCTCAATCTTTTAGGTAAAAAAAAATCAAACCTGGCTTATTCAAGAGTCATCATTATGACTGCACTTTCAATATGTATCACATAGTTTATCAGATATTCTGTGTCTACAGCATACATTTAAATTAGCACCTTCCCAGTATTCATTCACCTATTGGTGGCTGAGTTAATGTGCTCCAATGTCCTATATGAAAACTACATTTCTCAGAACCTCAAGTTATTAAAATAATTTTCTGGACTATTCGAGCCAGTAAACAAATAAAGGAGTAACATACATGCAAGTGGTATTCCAAAAAACAGACTGGGACATTAATAATTGAAATAACAGCTGAAAAGTTTCTACAACTTTGAAAATATTAACCTATAGATTCAAGAAGTCCAATATATCTCAAAGCAGAATAAACAAACATCTATGCAAATCATAAAAAAACTTAAGAAAATCAAAAATCTTAAAAGCAGAAATGATAATTTTGATCCAGATGGTATTCTTTAGGAACATACATATATAAGCATTAACTAAGCTGTATACTTAAGATGTATTCCCTTAACTGCATGTAAGAAATAACTAAAAAAAAAAATTAAATTAAAAATACATGCTGGCAAAGTGTCAGAAGTAATAAAAAAAAAAAAAAAATCTGTGTTCAAGGCCTCTTGGTGCTCTATCCAGGAAATGGTTAAGTCAGGGAGGCATGTTGTAAACTCTAGGGTATTCATTAAAAGAACAGTAAAAAAAAAAAAAACCAAACTGGTAACTTAAGAGACAGTAGAAAGGAGAAATGAAATTAAATCACTGGACTCATCCAAAAGAAGGCAAAAAGAAAAAAAGATTATATTACAGGTGTGACAAACAGAAAACTAATGAGACAGTAAATATAAATATATCAGGAACAATATTCAATGTAAATGGACCAAGAAAAACTAGATAAAACCAAAATGAACCATATGCTGATTGCAGATTATACACCTTAAATATAAGAATACCAAAACTGCAAAAGATATACTACGCCAACATTAACCAAAACAAAGTCATAGTCATACTGATGTCGGTCAAGGCAGATTTGAAGACAAGAGTCATTACAGTAGAAAGTTATTTCATCAGGCTAGAGACTCCTATCACAAAGAAAAATAATTTTAACACATGATGATAAAGGCTCAAAATATATAAACAAAAAGAATTAATGGAAAAAACAAATACCCACAATAACAATGAATTATTAACAGATATTACCTTCTCTCAGTGAAAGAACAGGCAGACAAAAAAATTAACATCGATATTTGAATGATAGTGCTAAAGTTGATCCAACTGATTTTACACAGGTGTGCATCTATAAACTACAGAATTTACTTTTTCAAATGTACATGAATATTTATAAAAATTTATATGTTGGGCCATAAATCAAAGCTTGACAACTTAAAAAAACATTGAAACCATGTTTGCTACCCAGTGTAGAATTAAGGTGGCCCAAAAAAAAAAACTTTAAAAAACCCTTCTGAAAATTAAATAAGTCCTAAATAATCAATAATTCAATAATAAAAATAAAAGATTATAAAATATTTTGAATTGACTAATAAAAATACATTTCAAAATATGGAATGTAACTAAAAGCTGTACTCAGTAATTTGTAGTCTAAATTCATATATTACAAAGGAAAGCCTGAATCTCAACTTAGACACTTAAAAGCAAATTAAATTCTAGGAAAGCAGAAGGAAATAGAGTACAGAATGAAATTGAAAATAAATTCAAAATAGAAACTGACAAGAGAGATAGTACAGAAAATCATTACCACAAAGTCAAAGTGGGCATCAGTAAAGTTGGTATAGATAATAAAAACTCCACAAAAATCACAGGATATTATGCACAACAATATGCTAGTACATTAACAAATTTAGTTGAAAGGACAAAGAGAAAAACAATTTCCCAAACAGAGCCCTGAAGTCTACCAAACAAAAATATTGAGGGGGAAATAATACCAATCATACAGAAACTATTTCAAAGAAGAGAAAAAGACAACTTTGCATCACATTTTTAAGGCTAGCATTTCCTTGATGCTAAAAGTACACAAAGACTTTAATGGAAAGGAAGAGTATAAAAGGCTAATAGCTCTGATCATCAAAGATTAACAAAAAATACTGATTCAGAGTTCATCTTCAAATATTTTTAGTATCTAAGGGAGAAATTTTTGGGGGGAGGAGTGCCAATGATAGAACTCAGGGGTACTCAACCACTGAACCACATCCCCAGCTGTTTTTTTGGATTTTATTTAGAGACAGGGTCTTATTGAGTTGCTTAGTGCCTTGCTTTTGCTGAGGCTGGCTTTGAACTTGTGATCCTCCTGCTTCAGCCTCCTGAGCTGCTGGGGTTACAGATGTGAGCCACCATATCCGGCCCTAAGGGAGACCTGGTTCTGATATTATAAATTCTTAGAAGATTCTCAAGTAATTTTAACATTGTGTTGAAAAACCACTGTCTAAACACAGGGTGAAATAAGGGAAGAGAATGAAACATAAGCATACCAAGTTAATCATTTCAGTGTTAGATAAAACAATTTATTTTGTTTAAAAAGAAGCCTATAATGCACAAAGAGATATAAATAACAGCCACCAAAAGGATATGCTGATCATGATCATATATCACGTGAAAATACAGACATGTACTGCATAATGTTTTGGTCAACAATGAACAGCATGTATGACAGTGATCCCATATTATAATCCAGCTGAAAAATTCCTATTGCTTGGTGAACACATAGTTAAAGATGCAAGAGAAAAGGAATCTAAAGAACCCCAAGAACTTCACAGTTAAGGGTCTAGTAAAACTTTTCAAAGACCATGCTAAGCTCCTTACAATGTTTGAAAATATGAACCCCAACACCAAAAGGTTTACATCAGTAGAGGAGATGTTCATAGATATTTCTGAAGAGTGACATTTCCTCAATAAGAGCCTCAGGCAGATTCAGAAAGATTCCAGAAGGAGGCAGTGCTATCATAGGAGATGACACCTCCATGTGTGTTACTGTGCCTAAAGACCTTCCAGAAGGACAAGATGAGGAGATGAAGGACAGTGTCACTGACAATTTTAACACTACAGAGCTCTAGGCTAATGTGGGTATGTGTTTAGTTTTTAATAAAAAAGTTTAAAAAGGGAAAGAAAAAAATTCAGAGAAAAAGATTTATAGAATAAGCACCACAAATACACAAAAATCAAAAATACCAATGATGAAAAAGTTAATAAAAGAATATGCATATAAAGAAAAACATTTTATATAGCTATACAATGTATTTGTTTTAAGCTAAATGTTAATGCTAAGTGTTATTGCAAGAGTCAAAAAGTAAAAAAAAGTGTATAAAGCTCATACTTCTAAACTACAGCTATATTTAACAGAGACCCCAATGATAGTGGATTAAATAAGACAGGATGGTATCACTTTCTTAGATACCATTTTAGGGATAGACTATGAAGATAGGTATGGTGATCTGCCTAGGGATGTTCCTGAGAGAACCAGATTTTTCATGCCAAGTTGCTTCACCATCCCTAAGACTGTCCCTCATCTAAAATGTACATCTGTCATTATATCATGATTTTATTCCACAAAACAGAATGAAGGAAAGAGATAAAGGGATGGACATGACTTTCTAATAAATATATACTAGGATAGTTTTCCAGATCTCTTCTGCTTATGTTCTATTTGTCATAAATTAATCATATGGTCACACTTGGTTATAAAGAAGGCTTGGAAATAAGACTTGTATTCTGGTATCCCATATGCCTAGCTGAAAACTGGATTTTAATTATCACAGGACAATAGGAGAATGGGTGGTAGGTAATGATAGCAGTATTTGCCACCCTTGACTAGCAGGGCCATTCGCGAACTGGCTCCTGCATTCTTCTCTAGCTCCATCAGATAATACCACCCTACTGTGGAAACATTGTCAGAACACATCTTACATTGTGAGATTGTTATTTTTTGTTCATTAATTTTTAAGTTTGTCTCCCTCAATTGGGCTGTGAACTTCTTAATAATCATATCTTAAACACTGAAATTCCAACATAAAATAAAATGCTTGCATGTAAAAAAAAAGTGTATAAAGTAAAAGTTATAGTAAACTAAGGTTAATTTATTACTGAAGAAAGAAATTTTGTTTTCATATACTTATTGTAGTCTAAGTAGTGTCTATAAACCTTATATTCACTCACCACTCACTCAGTTACCCACCTGAAGCAATTTTCAGTCCTGCAAGCTCCATTATCTACTAAGTGTTCAATACAAGTGTACCATCTTTTATAACATACTTTTATTGTACTTTTTCTATGGCTACAACTGTGCTACAACTCCTACCACTTATAGCAAGTTTTGTAGCCTAGAAGCAACAAGTCATACTACATAGGCTAGGTGTAGCCTGCTTCACACTGAGGTTTGTAAAAGTATATTCTGTGATGTTCATATAATGAAGGAATTGTATAATGTCATATTTCTTTGGACATATCCCTTCCCTTAAGCAACATGACTGTATATATAAAGGAACAGGACAGGGAGAAACAGATCAACAATTATAATTGGAAGTTTTAATATGTCTCCTCAGATATTAAAGTTCTACATCAAGCAGAACAAAACTAAATGATACTGATATGAATAACATGATTAAATGCGAGCTGATACAAAAATTATACCCAACATATATAGAGAGAGCTTATTATTTGAGTTCACATAGAAGTGTCCCAACTTTATTTTCTTTTAATATTTTTTAGTTGTACATGAACACAATACCTTTATTTTATTTATATATTTTTATGTAGTGCTGAGGATCAAACCCAGTGCTTCATACATGTGAGGGAAGCACTCTACCACTGAGCCACAACCCCAGCCCTGAAGTGTCCCAACTTTTACAACTGACAAACTCCCAGGCCAAAGCAAGCTTTGATAACATTAAATAATCAACATCAGACAGACCACATTCCTCAACCATAACATAATGTGAACATAAGAAATAACAAAAGAAACTAAAATCAAAGTAAGAAACAAAGTTTGGAAATGATAAAAACACTAACATATAACTAGAGGAATTCATAATAAATGTAGAACACTTACACAAGTAAAAGCACCACATGAAAACCTATGAAACACAATTAATTAGAAAGTTTTATCTATAAACACATTTATCAGAAAAGAAAAATTATAAAAATGTGAGTTAAGCTGCTCAAGAAACTATGAAAAAACTCTGAAATAAACTTATAAAGATATTTCTTTACAGTGATATAGTTTTACAAAAATGATGGATGCTTACCAACATGCCACTAAGCCTGAGTCGTGTCTGTGAAGTCAAACAATCTGAGGGGAAAAAAACTTTATGAGGATATTTAAGCTTTAGTAAGCCTATACTCTCATTAATCCTTTATTAAGCCTATCTCCCCCAAATTACCATGTTGATTCTAAGACCATTAACTGAAATAAATGTTGAAATCATTATTTAGTAGTTTATTTTATATACACAAACTCATTCCTTCTCATTAATTTTTCAGGATTTCTAGCAGATTTTCTACAGAAAAGATAAGTAAACATTTCTTCAGGATCTTCTCAAATCTCTTCTCCTATAAGCAATCTCCTTTATCCAAGAGATCTCATGATATGGCAGAAATAAAGTACAATGGATCTGGGTAATTTTAGGGATCAAAATAGCATAAAATATATATATATATGTGTGTGTGTATATATATGTGTGTGTGTGTGTGTGTGTGTGTGTATATATATATATATATATTTTTTTTTTTTGGTGGTGCTGGGTATTGAACCCAGGGCCTCAAACATTAGGCTAGTGCTCTACCACTGAGCTATATTTGCAGCCCAATAAAATCTCAAAATATGTTCTTCACTAGTTTTATGAAAGTTTTGTAGATATGAATGGTAGGATACATTTGAATTTAGATTTGGAAGAAAATCATCGAGCCTACAGAGATAGGTAAAATCAAATTACCTGGGGTGAAAAACAAGACAAAAGAATATTAGAAAGTTTAAAATGTTTTGTCCATTTGTGGATGGACAGCAATCTGGGCATTAGGTCAAAATGAAACAAAACCTCTTTGCAAAGAAGTTTAAGGTTAATTTTTGCTCAAAAGCAATTATCTTCCTAATATTGGTCTTATAGGAGTGGTTGAGTGGTTAATTTTAGTTATAAGATAATACATTCCTAACAAAGCTGCATTATGGGTGAGAGGTAAAGTGTGGGGAAAAGACCCATGTTGGGATTAACATATGAAAATGTATTAAATTAATGAATTACGATATTTTATAACATTAATCAATCTCATTGAATGCAGGTTATATGGTATAGTTTGGCATGTAGGATACTGAATTTCAACTTAATTTACTGAGGGAAATGTCCTAGAAATGACATCACAACTTTTATGAGCCAAATGTAAGCATTTTGATACATGTGTATATGTGTGTGTGTGTGTGTACACATATATGTATGTATAAGGAAAAATCCATACTTCCAAAAATTATTATTTGGGAGGAATTATATTTGTTAATAATTATTTTTGCAAACTGCGAAATACAGCAGTGGCTACCTAAGCTACAATTTATCATGAATAGAAGTAAGCTGAAAAACTTGTCCAACAAATAGATGACACATTAACAAATTAACAATTTGATAACCTCTTACATGTAAAGTAACAAAAATGGTCCATATTCAGTATGTAAAAAATTGTAATCTTGGGTTTATAGTTTTGAGTCATCAATTAATGAAAAGTCAATTATAGTAGCATATTTAGAACTCATCTAAAATTTAAATGTTACAGTCTTCATTTTAGAATGACAAAATAACCAATAAAATTACCTCCTCCTTTGGAACAAAAGGTGATCAGCCAGCCAATACCAGCAGCAAAAGCAGTTTGTATGGAGTTAACAAAATTTCCTTTAAAGAAAATAAAAGCAAATTTCTGATCACCTACTACTCAATATTGCAAACAGTCTTCCAAATGATTTTGTATTTCTAATATCATCCTCTTCTAATTCACTGTATTTTTAAATTATCTTTCTAAAAATCCTCTTAAGCATGTCAAAATCCTTTACTGGCTCTTCAATTTTTCATCACATAAAAATCTAAATTCATTACTTCCTTAAGAATATTCAAGATGGCAAGAAAGGCCTCTTGTGATCTGAGTGTGATCTCAATATGTAGAGGAAACTAAGTCTCCCCACACCACTCTTACTAGCATCTTTTTGTCAGATATAGAAAGTATCACCAATTCCCAAATACACAGTGCTCTCTGAAGACTTTGTATTCATTTCCATGAGACTGGATGGATATGACATCTTCCAAGAAGTATTTTCTAACCTTTTCTTGTTTCCTCAACTAGGTTATTTCATATCTTTTATGCCTCTCTAAGCTTATGTCTATCATAAGAGTTACTATACTATATTTTAATTATTAGTATTTTCCTCATTAAAATAATGAGATTGTTGATGGCAGGGATTATGTATTTCATTTCTGCAGCCCTAGTAATTAACAGTTGCTGACACTTAAGTGGTACTCAAAGAATTAAATATCCCTTTAACTATAAATACTGTCATTTCATGGATAGTTCAGAGTAACAAGCCTAAAATCACTTGATGAATTAAAAGCCTAAAATAAGAAATGTTTTTGAACTTAAATCTGGATAGGCATAAGTTTACTTTCTATGCTTATAAAAACAATAAAACATATTACTAAACATTTAGCTGCATTTTTTTGAAAATTGCCTCTACATCTAGTTCCATCTCAGATCCATTTTCACACCTTAATTGTTTTAATTTCTGTAAAAATAACTAGTTGTTAAATATTTACTATTCAGTTGAAATCAGAGCAATGACACAATTCTCTTTTAAGAAACAGGGAAGAGATACTTCAAATTTTCTGTATTATGACCAAAATATTAATACTGCCATTGTAAAACTCAAAATTCCCATTTAAAAGTATCCTCGAATATCAAGCATATGAAGAAATTAAAATTACCTGTTGATAGTTCCGTCACTGTGCTTCTAACATGCTGCATGGCAAAACTCACTAAACTTTCCTTTGATCTGTCTCCATAATATTTCACTGCAGTCTATTGAGTTTTATAAAAAGAGAACACCATTTACTTTTTCTTTTTAAAACTCACTAAAAAGAGTATCAAATACTTTGATTTTACATTATTTTGAACAGGTATCTCTCAACAGTGTAGTAATTTCCAAATGATACTCTAAGAAAATGGATAATACTAATAGTATTAATACTATTAATACTAATAGTTTTAGTTTTATTGCTAGAAACTTGGGAAAAGATTATTTATTCAATGAGATAATACCTACAAAATATGCACAATATGCATGTCGAATAAATTAAGACAAACTGAAACTGGAAAACATTTAATTTTGACATACATCAAATTAAAGTAATGGCATTTAAAAGTATTTATAAAATAATTCAAAAGTGAAACGTGGGGCTAGGTTTGTGGCTCAGTGGTAGAGCGCTTGCCTAGCATGTGTAAGACATTGGGTTCGATCCTCAGCATCACATAAAAATAAGTAAACAAAATAAAGGCGTTGTGTCCGTCTACAACTAAAAAAATTTAAAAAAAAAAAAAAAAAAGTGAAACGTGTAGGACTCAATGTTCGCCTATACCAACATAGACCTAAGCAATATTACTATGGATATTACTCTAAGTTTGCATTTTTATTATTTAAATGGTGCCTAAAGTAACACTTAAAACCAAAATATTCTACAAACACATATACAGTGTTTTATCTAGCATTTCACTTATTATAAAGTTCTACAGATTTGAAAAATGCTAACCATCTCTTACCATTCCAGATCTAAAAATGAATAGGCTGGGATAACTGTTGACTCCTTTCATTCGGCAAAGCATTCTATCATCACCACAGTTCACAGCTCCAATTCGAAGTAATCCATCCACTTCTTTAGCAAAGTCTCTCCACTACAACAGAAAAAGTGTAAGTATTTCTCTAAGCATTTTTTAAAAATATTTTTTAGTTATACATGGACACAGTGTCTTTATTTGGTTTACTTATTTTTATGTGGTACTGAGGATTGAACCCAGTGCCTCACATATGCAAGGCAAGCGTTCTACCACTGAGCCATAACCTCAGCTCCTAAGCATTTTTTATCCTTGTAAACATCTCAAGCTATGAAGCTTTAAAGGAAAAAAATTTTATCAAATAAAACTATACATATGTAAAAGTATTTGATAATCATTTGATAGTTATAATTATTACCAAGAGAAAAATCCCAATATATTAAAAAATAAAAATGTGAAAATAATCAGGAGGTAAAAGATACATACAGTGGGAGCTAAATCATGGCAGTGTGAACATCCTGAGGAGTAAAAGTTTACAAACCACAGTTCTCCAGAATTAACAGCAGCATCTAAAAGTACACAAAACAGTTATTTACTAAAGGTTAATGTTTTAGTTAAAAAACTTTATTGAGATTATAACAGAAAAAGTCATAAATCTTTCATATTACCTTTATTATTTTCTGTAAAAACTTTTTATATGAAAAGAAAATATTTCAAATATCAAACCAACAGTAACTTTTTTTAACTTTCCTAAACCCATATTTGATAAAAAGCATGCATGAACTGCAAAAGAAAAATATAGCCATGAAACTTAAAGAGTGACACATGGAAATAAGAGCTTGTGTGGATAAGAGAAATAAAAAAACAGTGAGAAAGACTGAGTGAGGTTGCTCTACTATCTACAGCATAGGTTAAGTATGTGGACAATCAATTCTGATGACTAAATTCTCAAAGAATGAGAAGCCTATACAATATAGTAAGAACTGTAGAATTAAATTTAATCTTTGCCATAAACGAGACATTTACCCTGGAAAATCATGTTGTTTGAGAAGTACTAGATCGAGGTTTTTACCATTTCAAGACAAATGCACATTTGCTAAAATAGACTTGAATATGTCTAACCAACAATATATGTTATAATCTGTAAAATGACTGGATGAGGGTAAAGAAACTTCCTTTTATAATTTTAATAATGTAAGGGTATATTTGGACATTTAAGATAAAAAGGCAAAGGCAATTTGCTTTGGTTAAGGGTTTTCATACAATTCCACATCAAAATCAGTTACCAGTAATTTTATTTTTTACTTTTTCCCATAATCTATTGGTAATTTTAAAATAAAATTTTCATAAATTACAGTGAGACATCAAAACAAGCAAATGTATTAACTATGTATGATTAACTCGGGTTAATTAGAAATATGTAGGAATCAATATTCACCTATATTTCAATGACAAGACAGATCTACGGAAAAATACTTAACAGTACACTATAGGCAAAATACACAATTTATAATTTTATCAACTGTTTTTGGCAATGCTTAGAAAGTGACAAATAGATCACTTTATCTAGGTTGAAACAATTGCCATGTTGGCTCTGATGACCAATAGATGCTAATGTAAGTAAAAATCTCAATAGAATACAAACTTTAATAGAAAAGTGGATTACCATATTAGTTTTAACTGTGAAAATGTGTAATTGTGGTACTTTGTTTTCCTGGATACTTCTAACATATCTGCCCAGTTCCCAATGATTATTGAGGAATAAAATTAAAAGTACATTTATTAATTTTTTTTTTTTTTTGAGACAGTCTTGCTGTTGCCCAGGCTGGGCTTGAACTCATGATCTTCCTGGGATCAGAGGTGTGTGCCACTGTGCCTGGCTACAATTTTTTAAATACTATATTATCAGAGCACAATAAAATGCTTTCATGTAACTCAGTGACCTTAAAGAGACTGAATATATTTCAAAATCCAATTTTGGTCTCTGAATTACATAACTACAACTGGTCAACTGGTATCTGTTAATATTTAGACAACTACAACTAATAGCTTCTTTAAACACAGAAAAATGCAACAAAGGCAAAGTGCTTTCAGTTCCTCTTTCTTGAGCTATCTTCTAAAGTATGGCTATATTACATGGTACTACTCAGAATGACCAGTATACGTGAGATGTTTTCTGCTTTTGCAAATAAATCTAGAACTTGATTATAATTACTGAAACACTACTGTGCTCTAACATACAAAGAGATAAAATGCATATTTACTGAGAAAGATGAGAACATTTAAGATCTCTGAAAGTATAGTTTATTAATCAGATTTTTCCTTCTAAACTAAACTTGAACATTTTGGGGTTTCCCTTCTGGTAAAATTTAACTATGTAATCTGGACTAACTCTGCCACTACTCACAACTGGAAAACTGGACAAAATATAAAAGACCTTTGTTAAAAGCATCAGAGAGTTTCCAAACAGTGAAAAATCAGGGGCTCAAGGTAGGGGAAAAAGTGGAAATCAGTCAATGTTTGTCACTTTGAGAAAAGGTATCAAACAGCTGACAAGAAATGTGCAGACTTCAATTGACTTATTGGGCCAAAAGGACAATTGACTTATTGGGCCAAGAAGTTCAGGGTACATCTAAAAAAGGGTTCTGTACATAAAGAATAACTTGAAAGTGACTAGTCCTCTCAAAATTCAAAGCACAGCTTTTGAATTACTTTAATTTGTTTGAATAAGCTTATTTGAAACTGCTGGTAAAATAAATCTATATAATAATTCATATAATAATAAGTCATAGTAATACTTATGAAAACACAACACTAAGCAACTCAAACCAACAGAAAACAACTGGTAATCGACACATAATTAAGGTTGGTGTGATATTTTACATAAGTACAAATTGATTCTACCATCTGTTTGACATCTTTCTTCTGCTTCCTCAACTACAACTTCAGAAGTATCTTGTCTTAGTCTAGTAATATGAATAATGTGTTAAAGATCAAATGGAATAATGGCAAATACATATTGAACCTATCAGTATTAGCTAGTAATCTAGTCTAACATTTTGTGGCTATAATAATTTAAAACTACCATTTGGGGTTCTATGTGAACTATTAGCAGTTCTCAGCCTTTTCCACATAGTGACACATCTGAAAAAGTTTGAACTAATATACAATGTCAGTAAAGTCTCATTTTAAGTAGACTAATTTGCAGGTTTTGTTCAGTTCCTTTTATCTATCTGTAATCCCAATGCTTTTTGTCCTCTTGGTCCACACAACACTAATATAGTAGATGACGAGTGATAACAGCGACCACACAGGAAAAGCTAGATTCATATAACGAACATGCTGTAAAGTTATGTCCACTAGTTTATTACATGGATGTTAATTTATCCTACCAATAATCCAAATGATTCAAATTTTTCCTACTTCTTTTGTAGGGAATATACATTTTCTCTTTACTCAGAATTTGAAGTGTTCATATACAAAACTTAGAGTTATAAGTTTAGTATATCTTATACTAAAAGGTAATACTTAGATGTAACAAAAACTGTACAAAATCAAGTGACTATAATACATTGTTTATGATAATACATAAGAAACACAATATATATACTTTTTGCAACTGGTATGCTATTTTAGTTTTCTAAATTAAATGTAATTATAATACAGCAGAATAAAATTGGAGTTTGACTTGAGGTTCAATTTACTGTTTTGAAATACAGAAGAAAGAATAAACCTATTTTATTATCATTGTATAAAGGCTGAAAGTATAAGAATTGAATCAGCTGAGCGCAGTGGTGCACACCTGTAATCCCAGGGGTTCAGGAGGCTGAGACAGGAGGAATGTGAGTTCAAAGCCAGCCTCAGCACTGGTGAGGCACTAAGCAACTCAGTGAGATCCTGTCTAAATCAAATACAAAATAGGGCTGGAGATATGGCTCAGTGGTCAAGTGCCCCTGAGTTCAATCCCCAGTACCAAAAAAAAAAAAAAAAAGAATTGAATCCAGTTTTTGTTAGTCTAAAATGAAATATGCATAACTATATTCTTATATTCATTTTCACACAAATCAAGATCAAATTAAAATTGCTTCTAAAATAACCATACATTTATCCAAAATTTTGAAATAAAAAAGGTCAGACACTGGAAATTTTTCTTTTTCCTCTTTTCCCCTTTACTGGTTCTTTTTAGTTATATACATTAGGATTCACTTTGACATAATTATAAAAGCATGGAATACAATTTGCTCTAATTCAGTCCCAAGTATTTCCAGTTCCTTCCCCACCTTCCTCCCCTACTTCCCTTCCTCTACTGATCTTTCTTCTACTTATAGAAGTTTTTTTTTGTTTTGCAAATATGTGGCAAGGTAATTTGGCATCCAAATCTGGTCTGAATGGATATACAGCTATCTATTATTTTTATTTCTTTTGTTTGATATACATACACGTGCATTTTTTATACATATGTATTTTGTTACAAAAATACTAGTGTCTTTATTAATGGTATATTGCCCCATATTCTTCAAGAAACACTGTTTAATATACAAACAATATACCACTATTACCTTTCTAAAATCCAAACAATTTCTAACTTCTGAACACATTCAGACCCAAGAGTTTTAGATGAGATTGAGCTTGTACTAGTTTTAGAAAATCATGTCTACAAACTTACCAAATTCTCTTCTTTCCAATGTTATGATTTCAGGATCATCATCATAAATACCTAATTTTAAAAATATACAAAAATTATAAACACTTCTCCATATAAATTACCACATAATATTCTTTTGTTTTAATCATGAAAAAAACTAAGATTTTTATATAAATTCTCAAACTTGCATAATATGCAGTAAACGAACAGAAAAACCAACAGGAAATAATACTATTGGTACATTAACAAAGTGATATAAAGATATTAGTTTCCCGATCTGACCTGTCACGAGTAAGTATATTGGGGGGGAGGTTCCTACTGTTCACATAATTTTATCTCCACAGAAAATTTCTATGTTTTCTAACTTTTTATTTTAAAATATTTATAGGCTCACCAGAAGTTGCAAAAATAGTACAGACTCTCAGGTACCTTTCTCCTTCCCTCACAGTGACATGTTGTGTAGGAACTGAGTTACATTACTATTAGAATTTAGAAGTCAATATTCAAGATTATAGTCAAGATTATATGCATTAATATTCAAAATTATATGCATTTTAAAAGTGGTATTGCTTTAAAATATTTCCCACTGCTAAAAATCTTACAATTACAACACTTGCAGAAGACAAACATTTAGCAATAAATATGAATTTTATTTACCATAATTAAAATCAACGTGAGAAAATTTCTCATTACTATATAAAATATCCAAATAGTATTAACAATGGATATAAAACGAGGGATCAGCAATCTTTTTCTACATAGGCCATTAGTAAATATTTGGGGCTTTTTGGGAACCTACAATTTTTATCACAAATACAAAACTCTGTCCTCAAAGTGTGAAAGTCATAGCCAATATGTAAACAAGCATAAACACATTCCAATAAAACATTTTACATAAAAAGGTGGTGAGCCAGATTTAAATGGTCAGTGAAATGTAGTTTGCCAACAGCTGACACAGTTACCGAGTTGCAGAAAATATAATTGAAAATTTTATTTTGAAAAGAAAATCAGTCCTGAGATGCCCTTTCTAAAAACAAATTTAAAATATTTTTGTTAGTTTAATATAAAAACATATTTCAGCTGTTAAACTGCATTTGAGGTTAATTAATGACTGAGAAATATTCGTTATTCTGCCTTGATTCCTGTGTTTGTTTCCCTCTTCTTTGATTACTTTGTTTCTTCCCTCTGCTCTTATTTTTTATTGCACAGGAGAAGGATGACACGTCTACTAAAGTAACCACCATTAAACTTAAAAAACATTTAGCCTTTGTTGGACAACATGATGTTCTAAATATTAAAGGCTTCGGTACTAATCTATTAATGCAAACATATATAAACATATTTATATATATTTATTTATTTTAGGTAGGAATCTTTGGCCAATACACTTTCATGTCTGTACAGATAACCTCTGTATAACAAGTGATTTTACTTTAGAATTCCTCTCCCACAGTAAATTTAACAAACCAAATCAAGGTGACATATATTAAATTCATAAGCTAAGTGGTGAAACAGAATTAACTTTTCCTTCAATCTGATAAAAAAAACACACAATGTATGACCTTACCAAAATCATAACGATAATAGTTCCAGCTTTCATACTGGCCTCCTTGATTATCTTCAAGTCCCTTTTCTCCATATTTGTCATACTTCTTCCGAAGATCTTCATCTTTAAGCACTTCATATGCTCTATTTATTTTTAAAAAATCACCATGTGCATTTGGGCTATTCTGTCAAAAAATATTACAAATGACACAGTTATTTAAGACACACAATTCAAGTCCCTTCAGAACGTACATGTAGATTAATTTAAAAAAAAGATTTCTGGAATACTAAATACCAACATAAGGAGGGGTAGTACAATGTGACATGAGTTATCACGATATGAAATCAAGAAATATTTTATAAGGAACTATGACTTTCAAAAAATAATGAGAAAAGTAATGGAAGTAAGAATTGATTCTTCAAAAGGTTGACAGACTTGGTCATACAATGTAAATCACTTCGAGAAATGCAACTAAGAGAAAACAAGACTCTTTGAAATCCTTAATTTTTAAAACATTATTTCTGAAACAATTAGATTGTAGGTTAATTTTCTGAGGCAAGTCAACTTATTAACTAAAGTATGTGTTCCAATCCCTCAGATAATTACATAAGAACTAACATAAGAGAAATAATTCAAAACTGGATTGGAAATGTTTCTCTTGTTGTTTCGGTTTTTGAAGGATGCTTTCATTTAAATAATATATACACAAATATTTATAATTGGAAGTACATCTAGCTATTCTCAAGTTTTAACTTGTAAAACTTTCTAACTGGTCTGTGGACTTATGTGTTGAAAAAATGGAAGTTAGAGTATACAGTTAGCAGCTATTATTGTCATTTTTGGTAAGACATACCCTCTGAGTTCTGAAAATTATTTTTTTCTTTTCTAAAACAATTGATCTTAACGTACTCTAAAAACTCCTTCATAGACATGATGGTTTGGGGACTAACATCTTTTACATATGTGCTGGAAATCAGTTTCCAAATTAAGAGGGAACTGCCTATTTGGTATGACATTCCTTCACACTATTCCAAACTAGAATATTTTTCTTCTTGTTTTTAATTATCACTTCTGACATGAGATTGTTCCTCAGCACTTTGAACACTTCAAAATATTTTAAACATCAAAATGTACTAAAATAATCAGATATTTTCAAAAGAAAACTTTACTTACTGGGTTTTTATCTGGATGTAATTTCAATGCTAATTTCTTAAAAGCTTGTCTTATTTCTCTACTGCTTGCAGTTTTGGATACTCCAAGTAAACTGTAAAAATCCTGATCTGTGCCCACTAAAACAGCCATATACACTATCAGAAGACAGACACTTATTCTTTTTAAGTTTCTGATATAATCATCCTTATTTAACCAGACTCCCATTCTCTCTTCTTATATAAGCTCTTGTTTAAGTGAACATTAAGACAGACTGTTGGGTCCAGCTGATGTAAAATGCAAATTTGAGAACTTCTGTCTGCATTACTTCAAGGGTGAGTGAAGTATCAGTGGATTGTCTCCAAAAATGTTAATCTAAAGAGAGAAAATCAGGCAGTTAAAACATTTCAAAGGAAACAGCAATAACATGAATTATTTATCAAATAGCATGGTCAGCCATAGAGCCTCCATCAAATGGCAAATTCCTATGAATGATGCAGGATCTATTCTTTATGGCCTTTCCTCACAGTTTCCATATTTAGGTGGCCAGGTTTGTGTAAATCTCAAGACAGCAGATAAAGGTAGTGAGTGGTGGTAACTAGCTAGAACACTTACAAGTGCACACATAACCAAAGAATAATTTATACAATAAGCCTCTAATCAACATCAAAACACAAGGGCAGGAAAAGGCTGTATTGTCTTCTTTCTACCTAGCCTAAGTGCTGTACTTTTGTAATACCTTTTTCTTTTTCAGTTACTTCTCTTCTCCCTAAAACTGTTTTATTTTCCTTTTAATTAGATCTCATTTGTAGGAAATGTCTTTTCTGGGACTGGGAGGAAACAGTGTTCTTCCACAGGGTCTCTACTTTTCATATAAATATGTCAGTTAATTACCCTGTTCTAATAAATAACTTACATGGCAGGCCATCTTTCCCTGAGTTTTCTAAGGTGCTTACACAAAATTTAAGTAGAACGTATTTTATAAAAAGTAGAATAATAGTTTAATTTTATTGCAGTTTGTGTTTAATAGAAAAATAGTAAAAGGAGAATCAGTTATTTAGACAAGTTCATCTCTGAAGAGTAAAAAGAATCATTATTTCATCATATCACATTTAAACTAGTGCACTTTAGTACCTAAGATCTCAAAATGCTTTGAAAGACCTAACTTTCCTAGCTCCTCAGCCAGCTCCGCCTTTCTGCATTTAATCCCAAACGCCTAGTTTTAAAAATTCTTCCTTACCTGTGAATGGTCTTCGTCTCACTTCTAATCCCACCTTTTCATCCCACAAAACTATACCTTTGGGAAATACACTGATGAATAAAAAACACCCAGGCTGAAAACCATCAGAAAAAGAGAACATCCCAACCATCACTTGGGGATGAGTTGTACCTCCCCTAGGGGTTGTTCTGTCAGCGTGGGTGTGGTTGAATAGCCCTAGGCTGCAGCTCAGAGACAGGTGGAAGCTGTAGGTAAAGGCTAAAAGCGTTTTGTGAAATGCGAAAGTCTCCCTGCAGCCATCTCCCCCGAGTGGAATGGGGAGCGAGTGGAGACAGGGGACAGGGCTGTCTAGTGCGTGTCCTAAGTCTCTGGTCTAATCAAGAGAAAAGGGAACCTCAGTTAACTGAAGCTAAAGTGAGAAATGTGTGCAGGAAGCCGGTGAACGACAGACAGAGGGCGGAGTGGGTAAATGAGAGGAAGACCCGGACGAAAACACAAAACGCCGGTCGTCCTAGCTGAGGAAGGGAGGTTCAGGAGCGCAGGCTGTCGCCCCCGCCTTCCGGGAGGGCCCAGGCCGCCGCCGGCTCCCGGACAGCCCCGACCCCCGGCCCCCGCCCACCTCGGTGTCGCCTCCAGCAGCTACTCCCCCATCCTCAATCCCCGGCGGCAGACCCTGTCCAGCGGAGCCCAAACTGTGCGCGAGGAAGGGAAGCACGCACTCTTCGACAGCCAGGCCGCCGAGCTCAGGATGGGGGAGCACGAGCCGCACCGGCAAACTGAGCGCGAGGCCAGCTCAGATCCGCTCCTGGGTTCCTCGCGCGCCGGTCTCCACGGGGAGCCGGGGCGGAGCCTGCTGCGGGGCATTGTGGGAAAGGCGTGGAGGACGCGGTCAGGGACCCGCCGCAGCGGCGCAGTTGGGAGGGTGGTGTAGGTTTAGGTTGACGTGGCCATCTGTTCGGGATCCGGCTACAGCTCCGGGTCCATCCCGGATCCGAGGAACGCAGTACGATTGCTCAGCCCGCGCCCCCACGCTAAATGAGGCTAGCGCCTGCCGCAAGCGGAAGAAAGGGCGGCGAAGCCCGCCCCTTCCTGGTCCGGTTGCCAGGGTAACGGCGATCCCACCCCCCCGCCCGGAGGGCGGATTTGAGCGTGAGAATTCCTTAAATCCCAGATCTTAATAAGAAGTTGGGAATGTGCAGGTTTTGCCTGGTTGATGGATGGGCGACCCCAAAAAGGGAAATTCGGCAGGAAAAGGGGAGCTTCCCCGAACTGACACTAAAGGGTTAGCTTAGAAACTAAAGAGGCAGTGGAAAACTTGCAAGAAATAAAAATGTGAGTGTACCACCAAACATTTGAGCATTCTCTAGTAGTTCCTGGCTTCTGAGTCATCGAAGCCAGATACTAGGGCGTTATCCATACTCCTTTCTTTCACCTTGTGTCTGCATGATCTGGTACAGAATGCATTTTTAACCTAGGACAATATAACAACAGAAGTAGCTACGTTTAGAACCATCAAGAGAACACATAACGAAGCTGATACCTATTTATGACATTAACTCCAACATGAAATAAGTTGTAGTTGGTAACAACTTCATGGGTAGTATATCAAATATCAGCTTATAAAAATTTTATGACTACATGGGATCTATGGCTAATATTGTAGGAAACCAGAGGAAGTAGAATGAACAAAGAAAGAAATATTAGAAGCAGCCTGATATAATTGTCAACGTGTACCAGGAAATGGTCTAAGTATATATACGTGTATTGACTCAGGCCTCCAAATAATCTTTATTAGATAATGGCTATTATTCTACTCATCACACAGTTGCTGAAACTGAGATAAATATGTGTTAGAAATGAGAGTCACACCTATGCAACTTGGCTCTAGGGACTAAGATGTTAATTATTATGCCACACTGTGAACCAACATTTTTTTGCTTTTTAAACATTTGTTCTAATTAGTTATACATGACAGTAGAATGTATTTTGACACATCATACATAAATGGAGTACAACTTCTCATTCTTCTGGTTGTACATGATGTAGAATCACACCAGTTGTGTAATCATATATGTACATAGGGTAATAATGTCCAATTCATTCCATTATCCTTCCTATCTCCATATCCCCTCCCCTCCTCTCACTCCCCTCTGCCTAATCCAAAGTACCTCTGCTTTTCCCCTGATTGTGAAGTTAGCATCCACATATCAGAGAGAACATTCACCCTTTGGTTTTGGGGGGATTGGCTTATTTTGCTTAGCATGATATTCTCCAGCTCCATCCATTTACCTACAAATGCCATAATTTCATTCTTCCTTAAGGCTGAGTAATATTCCATTGTGTATATATACCACACATTCTTTTTCCATTCATCTGTTGAAGGACATCTAGGTTGATTCCATAGTTTGGATGTTGTGAATTGAACTGCTATAAAATTGATGTAGCTTTTGGTATAAACTAAGGAGTGGGATAGCTTGAAAAGCAAAACTGAAAACTGGAGAATTAAGCAGGGCCCAGATCATCATTATTTTAATGCCATGATGAATGAAGACTTAGACTTTATCTTTGAGGTGCTGAGGAAGCATTTTAAAGCTTTTAAGTAAAGGATTGAATATTTTACATAACTATGGCAGATATTGGGAAGAGGATACAAAAAGGAGAAAGTTGGAAAAGAGAGAGTAGTTTGGAGAATATTAAGCCAAGTGTGGCAATTTAGAGCAATTTATTAAAACTGTTTATTGTTGTCTGGGCTAGATCCTTGGGGATACTGTAGTGAGTAAAGATATAGCTCTGCCCTCAAAAAGCAGGATAATAGAGTTTACATCAGTCAACTATTCAACAAATCTGTAATACTTAGTGCTGTGAGAATGAGTAATGGGACAATGACCTCCTGGTGACAAAGGTTTGGAAAAGATCTTGCCAAATTTTAAAAAAGGAAAGAAAAACATAGAAGAAATTTAATATAATATAGCACAAGGAATTGGAAAATGTTCTAGGCAGAGGAAACAGCAAGTGTATAACCCTGTACTTCAAGAGTGTGTTTAAGGAACAAAAAGAACACCAGAATGCAGCAAACTGAAAGGAGAGAGTTAGCAAAACAAGACTGAAATGTAGGAACAAAATTATGCAAAGTCTTGAAGTTCATTTTAAGGATTTTTGGTTTTTTTCCCCCTAAGGGCAGTGGGAAGGCACAGAACAGTTCCATGCAATAGAATGCCATTATATGTTTATTACTGAAATTTGGGGACAATCTCAAACTTATAAGAAGTTAAATGTATAGCACAAATACTTTGTTTTCCTCAAGCATTTGAGAGTAATTGCTAATTTGTCATATTATTTCACCAAACTGATCTGTATGCCTGCCTACTTTTTCTTTTCACAAATAGTGACGTTCTCTTACATAACCACAACACAATCATCAAAATTAGGAAATTAAACTACTATGTTATTACTGTCTAATCCACAGACTGTATTCAGATTTTGCCAATTGTCCCAATAATGTCTTTTCAGTAAAAGGATCAAGTCAGGAACTACTTTCTTCATTCAGTGTCATTATTTTAGACTCCTTCATTCAGTTTTCCAGTTTTTCCTTGACTTTCAAGGCTTTGGCAGTTGAGAAGGACACATTCCAGTTATTTTATAGATACCTTTCTGTTTGATTTGTCTCAAATTTTCTCACAAATAGATTATGCATTTATGACAGGAATATAGTAGAAATGACACTATATTATTTTCACTGCATCTTATTATTAGGTAGTCCAGAGTTTGATTTGTCTCATTGTTCATAGTGTTCACTTAGAGTACTTGATTCCTGGGTCTATACTCAGAAGAGTTAAAAACAGCATACTACAGTGACACAGCCACTTCAATGTTTATAGCAGCTCAATTCACAATAGCTAAACTGTGGAACCAACCTAGATGCCCTTTGATAGATGAATGGATAAAGAAACTGTGGTATATATACACAATGGAATATTATTCAGCAATAAAGAGAATAAAATTATGGCATTTGCAGGTAAATAGATGGAGTTGGAGAATATCATGCTAAGTGAAGTAATCCAATCTCAGAAAACCAAATGCTGAATGTACTCATTGATAAGTGGATGCTGATCCATAATGTGGGGAAGGACATGGGAACAATGGAGGAACTCTGTTCACAGGGGTGTAAGGGGGGAGGGGGCATGGGGACAGTAAAGGTGGTGGAATATGATGGTCATCATAGCCCTAGCTTTATGTATGACTGCATGTATGTTATGATTCTATATCACTTACAACCAGAGAAATGAAATGTTATCCTCCATCTGTGTACAATGAATCAAATTGCACTCTGATATCATGTAAACCTAAATAGAACAAATAAATAAATTAAATATGGAAAAAAATAAACTCTTTTGTGAGACTTTTCTCCTATAAATTTCAATTGCTTCATTTTTTAATAAGCGCTTTGTGGGAAGGTACTTTGACCCTTTGTGGGCCTCCTACTTCTCACTAAACTTTCAATTTATTCATTAATTAATATTTTTTGGATTCATGGTTTTCTATTTCATTAAGTGGATATCTATTGCTGTCATTTATTTAGATGTTTAAGTGGTTTCAGATTTGACCAAGGGGAATCCATTCAAATTGAATTCTGAGTCTTTTTGCCAATGCTATCATTCTTTGAATATGCTTATTTTAGTGCACAGTAAGAAGTTCCAGGATCCTCCAGGACTTTTATTGCCTCAGACCTGGTAGCCATTTCTCTAAGAAGTCTTGGTTCTTTTGAAGAATAGTTTGATAGCAAGATCTAGGTGCTAGGCATGCTCCATGCTGTTGGGACTATTGCTTCTCTTAGACAGAGGTAGGGAATATATGCTTTTATGTAGATACATATACTCATACACACAAATATTCACATTTGCATGTATAAAACTATGAGTTTACACTTTTCCCTTGCAAGGCAATGCCATAGAACTCAGAATTCATTCATTTTAGTTTTCTTTCTTTTTACATATGTAACTCCTTTCCATGGAAACCTGGTCTTCATTATCCTTGATATCCTCATTTTTTCAGTTTCCCTATGTGAGTTATCTTTTCATTGCTGTGACCAAAATACCTGAGAGGAGCAACTTAGAAGAGGAAAAGTTTATTTTGGCTCATGGATTCAGAGGTCTTGTTCATGGTTAGCCAGCTCCATTGCTCTCCTAGCCTAAGATGAGGCAGAACATCATGGCACAAAGGTGTGGCAGAAGAAAGCTGCTTGGCACATGGCAGCTGGGAAGCAAAGAGAAAGAGACTAAGGAGCATTGCAAAGATATAGATCTAGGCACACCTCCAAGAACCTACTTTCTCTAGCTACACCCACCTCCCTACCGTAACCACTCAGTAGTCCATTCACATTATGAATCCATCAAATGGATTAATGTAGCAATGAAGTTACAGCTCTCATAATCTAATCATTTCAAAATTGCCTATTATACGAGCTTTTTAGGGGACATTCCTATTTCCAAACCATAATACCCTATATGTTATCAATCTCCCATCACCGATGCCAGCCTCTCTGCTGTTGGTTGCCTTCTTTATCCCACTTGGATTCCACAAGTTACACCAAACTGCCCACCTGAGCAGATGTTCTGCTCAGTCCACTTAGGTTCCAGTCTGGGCCAGGATTTCCAGTCACAGAGATACTCAACTCACCCTGAAAGGGCTCCAATACATAGAGACTCACTCTTCTTCCTTTGTATGGACACTCTCCTCATCTTGGTTGGTCTCTGACATGGCACCAGTCCAATCTAATGTCTTTTTGTCTGAATTATTTTAAATGGGAAAGGACCATTATCATTTAAAATTAATGAATAGAGGGGCTGAGGCTATGGCTCAGCGGTTGAGCGCTTGCCTTGCATGCATGAGGCACTGGGTTCGATCCTCATCACCACATAAAATAAATAAAGATATTGTGTTCATCTACAACTAATTTAAAAAAAAATTAATGAATAGATTCTGGGGTCTAGTGTATAGTACAGTAATTATAGTTAATACTGTATTGTCTACTTAAAATTTGATGAGAGCAGATTTTGAGCGTCCTCACCACCTACCACACTCACACACAGAGATAACTATGAGTAGTGATGGATATGTTCATTTAACTATGGTAATTATGCATCATGTATAAATATATCAGCTATGGTTTGAATAATATATTGTAAGAGAGCAACAGCAGATATAAGAAAATGCCACATTGAAATAGTCCAGGTTATTGATGGTGTTGGCTTGGATTAGAGCAGAGTTCTTGTAGATTTAGAGAAATGAACAGATTCAAGAAAGCAGAACTCATGTTCATTGTAGCACTATTCATAATAGCCAACATGTGGAGACAACCTAAGTATCCATTGACAGATAAATGGGTATGGAAAATGTGGCATATATACAATGAAATACTTTTTAACTATAGGAAAGAAGGGAATCCTACCTTTGTGACAGTACAAATGAATGAGAAGGACTTTGTGCTAAGTAGAGTAATCCACACAATAAAATGCAAATATTGTATGATCTCATTTATCTGTGGAATTTTAAAATGTTGAACTAATAGAAGCAGAGAGTAGAGTAGTGGTTTCCAGGCAAAGGGGATATGGGGAAATGTTGGTCAAAGGGAATAAACTTTTTCAGTTTAATGAATAGATTCTGGGGTCTAGTGTATAGTACAGTAATTATAGTTAATACTGTATTGTCTACTTAAAATTGATGAGAGCAGATTTTGAGTGTCCTCACCACTTACCACACACACACACAGAGGTAACTACGAGTAGTGATGGATATGTTCATTTAACTATGGTAATTATGCATCATGTATAAATATATCAGCTCATGTTGTACATCTTAAATATATTCAGTTGTTAAATGTTTTTAAATAGAAGAAAAAAGTAGAAGGTAATATAGAGTATTTGGTAATGAATTATTCAGTATGGGAAAGAGAAAGACATAGGAACATCCATCCATCTTTATGGACAATTAACAACAGAATGTCTGGTTCAAGGGGATCAAGACCTTGCCAACTTCAGTATAATAAATCATAATTCAATACAATAGCTCTATCATGTATACATTCATTAGATCATTTTATCATTTCACTTTTTAATTCCATCAGGGGAATTACTTACCTTTCAAGATCCAATATATGTTGCTTCTGAAAACATTTATTGTGAGCCATTCAAAGATATTTGATTGCTCTGTCCCTTATTATTTCATCTGTTACAATATATTGTACTTATACGTTATTGGATGGTTTACTAGAGTAAATTCTTTGAAATCAGAAATCTGGTTTTATTTTTTCTCAATGCCTTACTTGAACAGTGTTTAACATCTATTCAATACATTCATTACGATGTAATGAAGAATCAATATTTATTATGGGTGAAGAGAAAAGAGTGTCCCTTTGTTCCTAAATTTATACTTGTCTGACATAGTGGGGGCTGGTTAAACACATTCACACATAGAAGTCAAATAAATGTTAAAAGAGTGATATAAACAACATGGTCTATAAGGTCTTAATCTTTGGGTGAATTGCTTAGAAGACAATTAGGGGAAATTATGGGTATTACTAGATAAATTTAAACAACAAAAGAATTCTTTAAAAGATTTGGAAATTTTGAACCTGGTAGAATCTTCGAGATCCTAAATTCCATTCCATCACAACATAGAGAGGAAATGCAGGCTGAGAAATTTGAGTACTTTATCTATTGACAAATGTAAATGTAAATGGTAATATAACTTGCATTTCCTGATTTCTTGGCCAGTGTAAAATGATAACTAAAACATACATGTTTATATACTTCAGACACTATTTTTAGCAGTTAACTTACATTTATACATTTGATTGTCACAACAATCCTAAAGTTAGTGCTGTTATTGTCACTTTCACTGATGAGTGATGAGGCAAAGAGAGGGTAAGCCACTTACTCCATGTCACACAGTGAGTGGTGGAATATAGATTCCAACAAGGGCAGACGTTGAGTCCAAAAAGAATACCATGATGGGTTAACTGAGATAATTTTTACAGCATTTATTTAAGTTAGAGGAGGTGTTCTTTTCATAAAAATGTTCATAATGTAATGAGCTTGATTTGGGAGGTTTAGTAATACTTTATTGGATATTAAGATCATTTGTTGATGTCTTGAAATCACTAATAACATCTGCTAATAGAGTTGGCATTCAGTTGAATTTGCAGAGTTGCTGCAATTGCAATTTCATATTTCCACCTCCAATCAACAGCTCTCCCTTTAGGTATAACTAACCTTGCTTTTATGCTTTTATTTTTCTACATACCAATTATTTTGACACTATAATTTTTAGGTTAAAATGTTACATGGTAAATAAACACTTAAATCTAACAAAAGTTAAAGTCAAGCAGACATAGGAACATGTACACATGCATACACATGTATATATACATATATAAGTGCATATATCTTGAATTCCTTGGCTTTTCTTAGCACCCCTAAATCAATTTTTGCTAAATTGAACCTCCAGAAGACCTAATGACAAATATAGGTTGACAGTCCTAATTAAATATGTTTTCTTTCCTTTTTGCTAAATGGACACTGAGGAGTGGATATCTGGTAACAGACTGACAAAATGTGTCTACATTTTATCCCAAATGAAATGATAGATAAGTTGCTTTTTTTGAGGGGTAGGGGTACCAGGGCTTGAACTCAGGGGCACTCGACCATTGAGCCACAGCCCCATCCCTATGTTGTATTTTATTTAGAGAGAGGGTTTCATTGAGTTTCTTAGTGCCTTGCTGTTGCTGAGGCTGGCTTTGAACTTGTGATCCTCCTGCCTCAGCCTGCTGAGGTATAACTAACCTCTCAACACACTCCTCTCAACCGTACATTTCTTCCTTGTTCATGAACACCAAGAAGAGCCTGTTAGTTAGTTATACCTCCTGCTGGTATTACAGGCCTGTGCCACCGTGCCCAGCTCAGATATTGGTTTATTTATTTTATTTTTGGGGGGTACTGGGGATTGAACTCAGGGCACTTGACCACTGGGCTACATCCCCAGCCCTGTTTTGTATTTTATTTAGAGACAGGGTCTCACTGAGTGGCTTAGCACCTTGCTTTTCCTGAGGCTGGCTTTGAACTTGCCATCCTCCTGCCTCAGCCTCCCAAGCAGCTGGGGAGATGTTTATTTTTTAAATATAATGTTACATCATTGCTATGGGAAGAGAAGCACACTAAATGAACCAGAAAATTTGAAGAATCCTTGAAATATGGAAGACAGAAAGTGTTGAATTGACAGAGGAATTGACAGCAATCACTGAGCAATGTACAAGAAGAAGAATGCTGCAAACTGAGATGGTTCTGGAGTTCAAAGGAAGGAGAATTTGACAAGGGAATGAGGAACTTGGAGATGATGGCCGGTATGACACCACATCTAGGGTAGCATTTATGATTGGTCCCCATGTGGGTGTCCCCAGAATGCCCCTAGCTTTGAAGATTGACTAAAATGACACATAGGACATAGTTGTTCTCATGCCTGTGGATTATTATAGAGACAAATTACAAGGTAAAATAGCAAAGGACAAAAGTGCCTGGGAAAAGTCTGGTGGAAATAGGGTACAAGCTTCCAGATCTTGTAGTGGAGCTTGCAGAATATACGATTCCAACAATAAGTTGTGACAACACGTGCAAAGGGTTGTCTATGAGGGAAGCTTATTAGATACTAAATGCCTAATGTTTTCAATGGGAGATGGACACATAGACATTCTTTGCTTAGCAGGTACCAAAATTCTAAACTCTCAGAAGAAAAAGTAAGTGTTCAATTCAAACCACATTATTTTTAGAGTTCAGGAACAGTGAGTCATTCCTATATGAAGAAAGTTTTATGTCACTACAGGAAATTGTTTACCAGCCAAGTGCCTAGATGTCAAGGGCCAATGTTCTAAGCACAACTTCCCAAGATATCAGTCCCAGGCTTACTTTGTTAACCTCTTTTCTGCCCAGTCCCTTTACACTCTAACCTCCATCCCTGTCCACAACCAATTAAGCAGTACACAGCAGAGGCTGCTGCCAGACAGGTAAAATGGGGATATGAGATTTTTCTGTGTTTTCAAGGAAGAATCCTGGTTTGCTAAGAGGGAGAAGATGCCATCCTCAGAAAATTAATGACTGACACACTCCTCTCAACAGTACATTTCTTCCCTGTTCATGAACACCAAGAAGAGCCTGTAATACATAGGAAGCACGTATACATCTGGGCTTTAGCATATATCTATACTTAATTATTTTAAATATTTGATTGTTCATTACAAATATATAATAACACAATTTTTAAAATTATGTTTTTATCTTGTGTCCGACACCTCTAAACTAACTGCAGAAGCTGTTTTTGATTTGCTGTTGTTGATTTCATTCCATTTTCTTAAAAAAATGATCATGATCATAGGATCTGTGAATAGAGACTTTCACTTCTTTCCAATCAATGCTTTTCATATAGTTTTTTTTTTTGCCTTATTGCACTGATTAGAACCTCCAGTATCATGTTGAGTAGAAGTGTTAACAGATTGTTTCTAATCTTAAGGGAAAATATCCAGTGTTTCACCATTAATCTTGATGTTGGCTGAATGTGTTTTATAGATACCCTTTACCAAGATGAAAAATTTCTTTCTCTTCCTAGTTCTCTAAGAGCTTTTATGAGAACTATCATTGGACTTAAAAAAAAGATTTGTGTTTATTGAAATAATCAAATTTTTTGTTTAATTTTGATTTTTTCAGTTCATTAATATGGTAAATTAAGTTGATGGATTTTATTGATTTATTGATTGGTTGATTTTTGTTCTTTTTAGATTTTTGTTCTTTTTAGATACATGACAGTAGAATATATTTTGGCTTATAAGTTGATAGATTTTTTTAATGTTAAGCTAAGCTTGTTTTTCATTGGATAACTCAGTCATGATATATTTCCTTTTTATATATTATCAGAGTTAATTTGCCAAATTTCAGTTAGGATTTTTACATCCTAGTTCATGTGGGATTTGGGTTTGTAGTTTTCTATTCTTGTAATGACTTTGATGTTGGTATTGCTATAATGCTGGGCTCGCAATATGAGTTGGGGTATATTCACTTTGTCTCCACTTTCTAGAACAATTTGCATAGAATTGGTATGGCTTCTTTCTTCAATATTTGGTAATAACACTAGTGAAGCTATCTGGGTCTAGGATTTTATCTGTGGTAAGATTTTTAGCTTCAAGTTCAATTAAAAAATAGATACAGGGCTATGAATTGTATTTATTTCTTTTTACTTAACTTTTCATTTAAAAATAATTATAGACTGAAAGGAAGTTGAAAAACTACAACACAAATGTTTTCTAAGCCTTCATTCAATTTTCCATAATGGGTATTTTACATAACTATAGTACAATATTGAAATCAGATATGGATGTTGGTACAGTGTTTGTATAGTTCTATGCCGTTTTATCACACTCATAGATAATAACAACCACCTTTAAAATCAGACTGCCAAACTATTTCATTGCCACAGTTCTCTCTTATGCTACCCTTTAGAAACAGATCACCTCCCTTTAGAAACATACCTCTGTATGCCCCATTATCTCTAATTTTTGAAAGCCAATTAGTTTTTCATCTTTATAATTCTGTAATTTTGAGAGTGTTTTGTAGACTGGTATGTGACCTTTTGAAGTTTGTTCTTTTCATTCAGCATAATGTGCTTAAAATACATCTAATCTTTTGCAGGTGTTAATAGTTTGTTTCATTTGTTTTATTTTAAAATAGTATTCCGTAGTGTATATATACCACATTTTAACTCTTTCTCCTTTTGTAGAACATTTTAGTTGTTTCCAGTTTAGGACTCATGCAGATAATGCTGCTATAAACATTTGTATATAGTGTGTTCGCACTTGTTTTTATTTCTCTGGAATAAATGTCCAGGATTGTGATTTCTGGGTTATATGGTTAAGTGTATGTTTACTTTTTTTTTAAGTGGAAAACAGTTCTCAGAGTGACTGTATCATTTTACATTTCTACTAGTTACTGTTGGTAGAACTATGCTTTCATCATACAAAAAAAGATGGGACTGTATTGCAGAACAAATGGATTTGAATTATACATTGAATTTATGATGATGGTAAATGAGTTTCTTCATTTCTGATGGCATCGCCACAAGAGTGAACTAAATTAGATTGGGAAGAGAGAACACACCACTTTCTGTAGTAGTTTCAGAACCATGCCATCCAGGTAGGACAAGAGTGCTAAAGGTACTAATCTATCAACCTAGGACAGGGTGTGGGGCACATGCAAATGTATGCTAGTAGTAGAAGGGCAAACATGGGAGAAAACTCTCAAGGAAGATGAACTTCCATGAATTGTAAACCTTGTGCTTACACAGATAAGGGATCCACAATAAGATATAAATGAAAATGGTTCATTTCTTCTAAAAAGAGTGGAGGGAACTCAATTTTAAATAAGAGATGAGGAAAGGAGTAAATGAAAGGAGCTAACACTATTCTACAACATTTTATATACTTATTCCATTGTGAGAGAGATAACTGTATAAATCAAGGTTCTCCAGCAAGAAAGAACTAATGGGGTAGACACATAAGTAGATGGATAGATACATGAATGAAGATGTATTAGAGGAATTGGTTTATGCAAGTATGGAGGTTGACAAATCCCATGACAGGCTATCTGAAAACTGAAGATCTTTGGATATTGGTAGCTGGCCCAGTCCAACTTCTAAAGCCTCAGAACCTGGGAAGCTGATGTCTCAGTCTGAGATCAAAGGCTGGAAGCACTGGTGCAAGTCCTGGAGTTGAAGGGCTGGAGCTCTCATGTATAAGGGTAGGAGGAGAAGAGCATGTCCCAGATTGAAGAGGGAGAGGACTGAATTCCTTTTTTCATTCCATCCAGGCACTTAGCAGTTTGAATGGTGCTCATCCAAAAGGAGATTGAATGTTCTGTCCTACTCGGTCCACTGACCCACATGCCAATCTCCTCTGGAAACACCCTCACAGACACACCTAAAAATAATTCTTTATCAGTTTTCTAAGTATGCTTTAATCCATTCAAGTTGATATCTGAAAGTAACCATCACAATAATCTTATACATTTTGATACAGTTAGAAATAATTTTTCCAACAGGTCAAAAAAAAAAAAAAAAACGGAAATGGAAGAATGTAAGAAATAAGCACTAATAAGAGGACTTCAAGTATGCATGTTGAAAATATATAAAGGAATAAAGAAGGTAAAAGTTTATAGTAAATTGCCTAAAACTGATTTCCTTGTAGGCTGTCCTGTCAAAGAGGAATTTGGCATTTTGCTGAGTTTCCTGGAAATTGGCTACAGCTGAATGTTAAAGAACTCAATGCTGGTAGAATTCTAAGGTAGTTGATTAAGCCACTCATCTATTGCCTACCAAAGCAAGACTTAGATCCAGAACCCTGATTATACCAGAGAGATGCTAGTATTTGCCCAATTAAATCCTCATAGAACAAGGTCCGGGCTGATTTTCCTGAGTTTCATGTCTAACCTTCTAGAGGATTAGGTTCTAGCCCCCAATGTGATAGGCAACAGGGAAACGGCATACCTACTACTTTCTCAGGAGCTTTATCACAGGCCTGGTGTGTTTGCGCCTGGTCATTTGGCATTGTGTGCTCAAGAATTGGCACAGAAAGCAGAGCATCTTGCTCAGCATACCACGGTACCACAGATCAAAGACCTAACCAGGAAGTGGTGAAAGCTCAAATAAGGCAGCATGACCAGCTTCAAGGATTGGGTGGGTAATTATCAACTGATTGTAGGAACTAGACCTTTGAAGTCCCAAACTTCTTAAGCAGTAAATTTGCCAAGAATGTCAAGACCTGGGGAGATACAGATTGCCAATATTCCACAGCTATTTTTAGAGCTGCAGAGGGAATTGCATAGAAGGTGAACTAGAAGCAGAGGAGTTAGCATGGGATCACAGGTAAAGCTACTAGTGGAATTTTCAAAGTATTCTAGATAACATAAGACCAAATAAATGGGCCATTTCCTTAATCTACTCTCTATACCCAGAGCAACATAGATTATCATATAACTAGAATATGCGTTGTTCTGTCAATCCTATACAGTATGAGATAGAGAATGTTGTTAAGGCACTATGAAGGGCAGGAGGAGGGGGGAGCATAAAATATGTGGCTCTTCTATAACCCGCCACCCTTGCTCCCTTGAAGATGATAACTATACCAAATGTATTTGACAGAATTGCAGGGTGGGCCTCTACCATGAGGCTGTCTCTTGGAAGGTTAAATGGTTATGGAATTTAAACTCAAGGTACCAAATGGAATAACATTAAAGTTATCTCCAGCTATGTTTTATGAAAAAAGTAGGATATGGAGGTCCCTTCCTGTGATAACCAGAATGAAATTCTTAGTGTGTGAGATAGAATATTACAGGAGAGTTCTGACCATCTGAAAGATGAGACCAAGAAGGAACCCCAAATTATATTTGTTCCTATGACATTTAGATAGGAAAATGCTTTGTCTAGTGAAGTAGGTGTCCTTTGTTTAGTTGTTGACCAATCCCATTCCACAGAGTCCCCAGAGCCATCTGATGATTCATGCACCAAAACAGAAGCATCAGCTGTTTAGATTCTCATACTCAATACATAAAACCTTGATAAGATGATGCTGTTTACTTCTGGGCTATCCAGACATCCTCCAATCAGACACTAGAACACCCTTTAAAACTCAGAAAATAACACTGGACCACCTATTATAGGATCCTGTTGCTATTCTGTATCATTTCACCAGCAGAATGACAGGACAATAAAGTGCTGGAATGGGTCACTAAAAAAATCAAATTTTACCACATTGCTCTTTACCATTCTATTTGGTAGACTAACTCTACCTCCTGCCTAATTCTTCACATACTCTAGATATATGTCTTAAAGAAGGTCTTATCTCTCTCTTAGCAAGCAATCCAGGAAATTGGAAGCACAAAAGTGTCTGGAATAGAACAAGTACAGGGCAGGATGCAAATCTAAATACCACTTCCCAGAGTTTCTGCTTTTCCCTCTTAGATTGCTTGATCAATCAGTTTCTTGTGCCAATGGGTGGGTGGACACCAACCCTGGTGGCATTGCCATCTCCTAACTCACTATATGGTCACACAGCTAGGTCATGCTCATTCCCTTTACCTACCCCTTATAATACTGCACTTCTGACCTACGGGAGATAGCCAACACAGAGCTCTCTTTCAAGGAGAGCTTTCACCACTTCCAACTGCATTAATTAAAACCTTGGTGAAGATTATGTTCTTTTCATTGTTCAAACAGAATGATTGGACAGGTTGAACATAACAGACCCATTTCAACTTGCCCTCTACCTCAAGCCTTTACAATTCTTTCTCAACGTTATTCTAGGAATATTCTGACATTTTGACTTCATAAACTAGAAACCATCATATAATCCAGCCTTCATTTAGCTATCCTAATATATTATTAACATGTCTTCAGGTAAATCCAAAATATAAATGTGAAATCCCAATGGTGTACATCTATGCAGATGAATTTGGTCCTATCTAGTCAAATATTCTGGACCTCTTCGTCTGAACATCCTCAAAATTTCTTCTTCTGCATGCTTCCCAGACATTTGTCAATATGAATTGGCAGTTCTTGGTAACTATTTGTGTGTGCATGCCATTTCTTTTAGCAGCAGTCCTTGCATTGCTCCATGTGCACTAGGTAAGGATCTAAATCTTATGGGCCAATAATCATAAGTGGAAGGGGTGAGTTCTGGGAATATCATTATCAGTAATTTAAAACATCTAGTATACAAAGGAGGAAAAGGAACACGAGCACTCCAGTAAAAATTCATATTTGAAAAAAAATATAATGAGAAACCCAAGCACTTCTTGGGAGCACACATCAAATCCTGTAGGATGAGAAAGACAAAGTGGGAGAAGTTCTATGGTTAGCCAATGATATTCTCTGAAGTGATCTCCTTTACTCTGTATTCTCCATGCTTTCTCTTTCTACTTTCTGGGAAAATACTTCTTTCTTACTACCCTCTACAGCCACCTCTGATAGGTTCCTGTGAAGGAACAGTGAAGAGAATGAACTTATTAAGAATAAAAAGAAATGATTAAAACACACAAAATAACTAAAATAACTACCATGTATGAAGTGCTAACTACATATAGGCAGTGTTCTAGGTGCTTTTCACATAATTATTCCTTAAATCCTTTAAAAACTTTCTCAGGCTGATGTTATGATGCCAATTTTATGGGGGAGGGGGAGTGAGGTACAGAGACTACATTGCTCTGCCCAGGTTGTGCTGTCAGTGGGGTAGAACTGGAACTTGAAACTTAGTTATGGGTTGGAATTTTGATATGAGAGTGATACTGGCCTCATAAATGAAAGTATGCTCCTCTCCTTTAATTTCCAAGAGATATTGATTTTATTTTTTCCTTAAATATTTGGTAGAATTCATGGTAAATTCACCTGGACCTGGAATTTTCTTTGTGAGAGGGTTTTATGGAATTTAAAAATTATATATAATTTCTCTATGACCTAGGGCCATTCGGATTTCCCATTTTTGCTTGGGACAGGGCTGGTAATTATGTCTTTTAAATAATTTGTCCATTTCATCTAAGTTGTCAAGTTTATGGTTATAAAATTGTTCATATTTGCTTGTTATCCTTTAGCATCTGGGGTTATGTAGTGATATTCTGGTTTCATTCCTGAAACTGGTTATTTGTGTTTTTCTTATTCTTCCTTGTTTAAAATACTGACTGATCCATTTTATTGATGTTTTCGAAAAATCAGCTTTTTGTTTGATTTTTCTTATTCTGTTTTCTATTTTGTTGATATTTCCTTACCTTTATTACCTTCTTTCTGCTTCTATTGAGTTTACCTGATCTTTTAAAAAATGTTTATCTTTTAAGATGGATGTTTATGTTATTTATTTGAAATATTTCTTCTTTTCTTGTATAAACAGCACTATAAATTTCTAAGTAGTTTGCATGGCATCCCATAAATTGTGTTTTCATTTTATTCAGAGCAAGTTATTTTCTAATTTTCCTTGTAATTCTTCTTTGGCCCACAGATTATTTATATGTAATGGGTGGAGTAAACTAGCACCTTCCTAAAAGAGTTGCTGTGGACACAGAGACATTGGTCTGTTTCAGAAGTGAAGTGCTTTCGAACAGTGCCTGACATAATAGTTGCTGTGTTTGTCTTGGGCTTTACTCATTCTGCTTTAAGGAGAAACCTCAATTTTCTCTTACCTCTGTTACTGTAAATATTGTCTGTATTTTCATACTCCTTTGGGTAAAATCAGAATGCTTCCAGGGCTTGAACTTTGTCATATTGTTAAAATATAATCACTTGCTTTGATTAACCAGTCTTTGGATGAGAGAGAATCACTATTTGTCTTTGGCAACTTCTGCTTGCTTTAGAAGCCATGTGCCTTTTAGTATTGTGTGGCCAGAACAAGAAAACAAAGAAAGAACATGGGTACTAAAAAACAAACAAACAAACAAACAAACAAACCAAAAAAAACTTTCTGCTCTGTGATTGTCTTGTTCAATCAGAAAAGTATACTTGGACCATCTTGTAATGTAGTACTTATTTCAACCAGCTCCAGGTTATGATTCCCTCTTCTTGATGAATCTATTCTATACCTAAAGGCACTTCTTAACTAAATGTCATTCCATGGGGCTTTTCCTTCCTCAAAGTTTAAAAACATCAAACAGAACTGAGTGTGCTGTTGCCTAAACTAATATAATAGAAACCAAGATTAAATAAAAATTTTAAATTTCAAGTGTAGACTAATATTCTGAGAATTCTATTCAATGGAGGTGGTAAATAAACAGGAGTTCTCTATCCCTAAAAGGAAGGAAAAAGGAGGGGAAGGGAGCAGAGGTTGAAAGTCTTTTTTGGCCTGTAAACCCAGAACCACTGCTTCTGTATGGATACAAATGCCTGACTGAAAATGTCTACTTCTGGGTCTGCAATACCTAACAGCCAACATCTCACTTCTTGCTACAGACTTCTATCCTGTTCTCATTTTAAAGGCTTTAGTTTCTTAACAGATTTAGATTTAACAATTCTCTTGGCAAAAATGACCACAAGCTCTGACAGCAGATTCTTTTAAGCAATTATTCCATTTGAAAGTAATGAAGTCAATACTATTCTGTAGTGAAATATAGCTGCTTAATTCTGATCTGAATTTTTCCTTTAAAGACTTAAATCTAGCCAGGTGCGGTGGCACACGCCTGTAATCCCAGCACTTTGGGAGGCTGAGACAGGAGGATTGAGAGTTCAAAGCCAGCCTCAGCAATGGTGAGGCACTAAGCAACTCAGTTAGACCCTGTCTATAAATAAAACACAAAAATAGGGCTGGGATGTGGCTCAGTGGTCGAGTACCCCTGGGTTCAATCTCTGGTACCAAGAAGAAGAAAAAAAAAAGACTTAAATCTTAGAAGATTAAATATCTCAAATACCTAATTTATTCCTTGTAAAAATGTTCTCATCAATGACTTTTCCTTGATTAATTAGTGATGTTAATTAGTTTAATAATTTTTTGTTATTAAATGCTAAAGGGCAGATTGCTACCACATTGATGACAGCAAACATGTTGTCACTATGTTCGATTCCTTATATCCCCACTGTAATTGTTTTAGGTCAGTTCGTAAAAATGCTACTGAGCCAGCAAAAGGTGCCATCCACTATTAATTAGGAAACATGAACTGCCAAAATAACTGGCAAAGAAAAGTGACTTTCTCATGAGAAAGTTTTCATTTCATACAGAATTTTTGGTTAAAAAATTACTATACATGATATTTGGCCCTCCAGGGTACCTGAACATTTTCATATTGGTCTATTCTTAAACACTGAACTTTAAATACATTTTTTCCTATCAATTTAACAGTTGCAGAAGCAAGAAAACTACAGGTTGCAGTTTGCCACATTCTCCAGGATATATTTAAGAATTCAAAAAATCTGTCTTCTTTAAAGATTTCAATCAGTAGGATACTAGGATTCATGAATTATGAGGTAGAGACTTTGGGGACTCCCAAGCTCTTTTAGAAATCCATGAGGTCAAAACTAGTTTCATGATAACAATAAGATGTTAATTATTTCTTTAACTTTTGTGTTTTTTTTTTTTTTTTGTTTTGTTTTGAATGCTTTATCACTGAGCTCCATCACTAGTCCTTTTTGTTTTGAAACATGGTCTCACTAAGTTGCTTACGGTCTCACTGAGATAGACAGACCTATTGCTGAGGTTGGCCTTGAACTTGTTATCCTTCTGCTTCAGTCTCCCGAATGGCTGAGATTACGGGTATGTACCACCACTCCCAGCTCCCTTCACTCTTGTTCTTAAGTATACAAGAAAGTTTTTCAGAGGCTATCTGATAATGTGTGATACTGCAGTATAATTAATGTAGAAATAGATATGAAAATCTATTCCTTTTTTAAAAAAAAACTAAGCATTAAAAAGATTTATGGAAAGGTAAAATATTGCCATCTCATTAATTTGGGGAAAATTTTTCATAAATATGTATGCTAATAGGTAATGGATTTATAATATTCAATGAATTTATAAATATTTAGATTTCTCTCTTACTTTTTGATATGATAAATATCAGTAGACATAATTTACATAAGCAAAGAATGCCAAGAAAACTTACTGCTTTTACTTTTCTATTCCAGGAAATGTGTGCTTGAATTTTTGCCCAACATCCTTACTCATTCCAGTGACCTTGCTACTTTTTTGTTAATGGATCCCATGTCTCCTCAAATCACACTCTGCTAGCTACAAATTCACTGCCAGATCAAGTACCTTGAATCCTGAATTTTGGGGTTCTGAACACTTGCAACAACTTGGTGACTTGAGAGAAAAATTACTTGGAGAGGTAAAAAGAGATAAGAATAGAAAAAATGAGTTTTGATGAATTGAAGTTATATAAATAATATTTCTCCTATAACCCCACTTTCATGTAACCAAAGCAGGAACTGACCAGAGCTAGAACCTTATCAGTTATGGGCAGTTTGAAATATGTTTGACATTCTCTTAGGCACTGTATGTCTTTTCTTTATAATCCTTATCTTCTTCAAAGATATGCATAACTGACCTATTTCATGGACAAGGAATCCTAGATTGGCAGAAGTGAAACAATCATTCAGGACAACATAGCTAATTGGTGACATTGGGATTCTAGCCTGGCTTGATTTGGTCCTGGGCCATGGGAGCAAGAGGTACCTTTCTATTTCTCTTATGACATTTTTTTTTTATTCTTTGGATTTTGCATTGGCAAGTCTGGACCATAACACATTAATAAATTCATTTTTGTAGATGAAGGCATAAATTTGACCCAAACCAGGGCTGGGTCCTGCTTAGCTATTGGAATCTTTCCTCTTTTCTCTTATTTTATTCCATCCCCGATCAGAATTAGGATATCTAACCATTTTCTATATTCATAAATGTGTGCCCTGTATTGTAATCAAGGATCTTTTAGCATGAAGAGTCACAGAACTTTCAAGAGTTGTGAGAATGAGATAGACCTATTTCTTTTATAATAGAGATTGAAATTAGTCTAACAGGAACTTAAGACTAAATTTTCAGTAGAGTTATTAGAAATAAACCACAAGTTGAATTTTTTTAATGTAACAAAAATATGCATATTCATTCATGTCCCCATATCCCTTCCTGACAAGAAATTCTGTCTTGCTTTTATTAGGCTATCTGGACCAATTTGGCTAGTTCAGTTCCACTTTGGTAATCAGCTTAAATGCATGAACGAGTTCATATTATTAACTTTCATCTCTATTTGCCTTTATAATGTAGGTCTTAAAAAATAGTAGTTATTCTTTTAGAAAGTACTGTGTGATTTTTCCCTGTGAAAGATCATAGGGAAGATAGTGAATAATTTGCAGAAATAAAAAGTAATGCATTTTAACTGTCACCAATTTACTTATTTTATTCCTAGTAAGAAAAGATTTGAATTTAACTCAGTCACATTTATGGAGTGGGGGAGCAACACCATCCACTTTTCTAATACTTTAGATCAACTCAGGGTAAATGCTTATTAAGATGGCATATGATAATAAGCTAGCTAATTCTTTTTAAAAATTTTTTTTAGTTGCCGATAGATCTTTATTTTATTCATTTATTATTTATATGTGGTGCTGAGAATAGAACCCAGTGCCTCATGCATGCTAGGCAAGCGCTCTACCACTGAGTCACAACCCCAGCCCAAGCTAAGATAATTCTAAATAACTAGTATCTTTTTCATAGCTTTTATAGTTATGGAAAACAAGACATGTCCCTATTTTCTCTGCCCCATATTAATTTATTGCACACATTTTATGATGTGCATCACATATCACCTTCTCTCTATATTTCTCTTCTCCCTCACTTGAATGTAAGCTAGTAAGGGCAGAGAATTGATTATTTATCTTTGAGTCCTTCACTAAAAGCAGCACAGTGCTTTGTATATTATGTATGCCAAATAAATATTGATGGAAATAAATTATTCATTCAACATGCAGAAGTTTTTCTCAAAACTTAAACTTTCATCAAATGTGAGTTTCTTTAAGAGGAATTTGGAATCTTAGAACCTCAATTTAGCTGTCTTCCTTACTTTTTAAAAATATTTATTTGTATTCTTTAAATAAGTTTTAACAAAAAATGTGGGGATCCTAAATAATGAATAAATTGGTCTTGTTAGTGTTGTCTGGATCAGTTAGTATTGTTGGAATAAAAGCCGTGTTTTGGGGCTGGGATTATAGCTCAGTGGTAGAGCGCTTGCCTTGCATTCGTGAGGCACTGGGTTAGATCCTCAGCACCACATAAAAATAAATTAAAGATACTGTGTCCATCTACAACTAAAAAATCATTTTTTTAAAAAAGCTGTGTTCTTATAGACTCTGGAGACTACATCATTTTCTGGTCTTTGAAGGCTGTTTAGAATAAGAATAGGGGCAGTGAGTAACTGGTTTGGGATAAATCTAGTACTCTAGTTATTTGGACACAGTTTTAAAGATAAACCTTAACATTTAAGATGAAATAAAAATATTACTAAGACAGAATACTTTTGTCAAGAAAAGCATTTTCTTTGATGAAAATTAGTTAGGATATGATGTCCATAGGTTAATTATTTTTAAATGCAAGAATAGCCCAGAAATATTTGCTGTATGTTATATTTTGGAGATGGTCAATCCTCTGGAATAAGGTATCCTCACAATGCAACCAAAATAAGAGTAAGTTGCTAGTTTTTATTTTTAGGAAATGTGGCTTATAAACGTTATTTGTGTTCACCTTAAGAAAAGTGGCATCATTAAGCGAAGTAACTCAATCCCAAAAAAACGAATGCTGAATGTTCTCTCTGATAAGTGGATGCTGATCCATAATGAGGGAGGGGGGATGGGAAGAATGCAAGAATTTTGGTCAAAGGAGAGGGAAGAGAAGGGGGAAGAGGCATGGGAGCAGTAAAAATGGTGGAATGAGATGGATATCACAGCCTTAGCTTCATGTATGACTGCATATATGATGTAAATCTACATCACTTAAACCAGAGAAATGAAAAGTTGTGCTCCATCTGTGTACAATGAATCAACATGTGTTCTGCTATTATGTATATCTAAGTAGAATAAATAAATTAAAAAAATAGAAAAAAAGAAAAGTGGCATCATGACAGTAGAGTTGAGATAGTGGTTTGTCTCATGAGAATATTGTTCAAAAAGAAGGGAAAGTTGGAGAATAAAGTCTTGCTCATTTTTTCCAGGAGACAAGAATGGTTAGACACAGTAGTTCTGGCAGCAGACAACCTTGTGGTTGAGAGCAGGAATTATAGGAGAATGCAGCAGACAGGGTGTGAATGCCAGCTATGCCATCTTAGCAGTGGACAAATCAGTTAACCTCTTTTCTCCTTATCTGTAAAACAGTCATAATTCTTGCTTATCTCACAGAATTGCTTTGAGATTTTAAAACACTATGCTTTTAAAAAGCCTGCTACATAATAAGCATTTATCAAATGGTAACAATAAAGAAAAACAAACTTGTTCCTTCTACAAAAAATATTCTTACAGCAGAGAATGGTATTTCATCATGCTATTTTAGGTTGAGGAAAATATTTCCTAAGAGCCTGCAACAGTCATCTAAAATTCTACATACTCAAAGTAACCTCCTGTATCCTATTTTTATTTTGAGGAGGAATTAAATCAGAAGATATGGTAGAACATAATACATTAGCAATCTTGATTTTTGATTGGTATCTTATAAAATATATGATTTGTATCAAAATCACCAGTGCTTTACTTTACTATCTGTTCAGTGAATTGATAAAATAAATTTTTGAAAACCCAACAATAAGAAAACATTCAGCTCTAAACTTTGTTGTATGTACTAGAATGGACACCTTGTGGACCTGAAACAATCAGCATATCTTACCTATTTCTTGACTAGGAAAAGGACTAGAGTTAATTGCCTTTAGAAAGTGGACAGTTAGTTACTAGTCAGTGCTCTGCCTAGAAGACTTGGTTTTCCTGATGAATACAACTACTTTGCTTTCCTTTATAAAGTTGCAGAGTGAAGGCTGGGCCTGGAATATTACCACGTATTCCTTTTTCCCTTAGTTATGATCAGAAGAGATTTGAGTCAAACAGGAGTAAAGACATAATTTATTATTATGAATAAACAACTATGTCAGAGATAGACATGCAGTCTTTAAGACTTAGGAATAATAAATATATTACTGTCTGATCCTCATGTTAGTTGACAAGCATTACCAAGCGCCTGTTTTTCTTGGGAACTCGAGGTTTCAGGGCCAAATACACTGTGTTCTCATGTTCTCCCACATGAGTATATTTAGAGGTGAAATCAGCTTGAAATGAACATTAAGGACAGCCTTAAAGGGGGAATGAAGTTGTAGTTTTTCCCCTTTGCCTTGGTGATGGGGTATGCAATGTGCTCACTTTATGCAAATTTCTCTGGGTCTTAGAAGGAAAGATTCATGATAAGAATAGGTAAAAAAAAAAGAAGAGTAGAAAAAGGAAAAAAGTGCTCCTATACATCACCAATAATCACTATTAGCACTTTCCTGTCCATCATTTGTTTTTTACAAATAAAAAAATATACTGAAAGTATTTTATTCTGTTCTATTTAAAAATCATAACAAATATCTTCCAAGTTGCAATCTTTATGAACATACTTAATAATGCTATAGCACTTATGTTTTTCAACAGAAAGATTTACATAATTCAACCAGTCACCCTTGTCATTTCCAGTTTTTGAAGCTGTTGTCAGATTTTCCTCTAATATAAATAGTGCTGCTGTAAATGTTATTCTGATGTAAGAAGGCCTTTGCTGTTTCAGATTTTTTACCTTAGTGTACAGTCCCAAAAGTTTTACTTCAGTGGCCAAGAATCTAAGGTACTTTCCTACAGGACCTTTCTGGTAGGAGGTAAATAACCATTTTTTCCTCATAAAAACCTGACTGGCTCTCTAACACCTGGTGTGTGAAGGTTGTCTTGTGAAGCCACATTTTAGGAATGGTGACATCTATAGGATAGTTGTCTTCTGTTCCTGATAATCATCTTAGCAGCACTACTACCAGGAAAGAATGCTGGCCCTCAGTGCTGTTCTTCTGATGCCCGAGAATTTAACAGAAACAACACACTTTCAACTTGATGAATTCTTCAGAGACGAGAGAGGAATTACCATGTACTCAGTACTTATTTGACTCCAAATGCAGTGATCATTATTTCACATTTATTATTGTTGGAATCGCAGAATGGTTTTTTTTCCCTCTCTATCCCTTAGAGCCTGATCAATACAGCAGACTTGAGTCAAAAAGGGCTTGAGATCTCACCTTGTTCCTGAAAAAACTAGACTGAGGTATGTGAAATGCCTTCTAGTTCCTTCCAAGCCTAGACTTGGGCATCTACCTGTCTCTGATGTGTCTAGTGCTTACAGGTGAAAAGCTAGAGTTGAGAAAGTAGGTTCACCTTGGTCAGCTTATCATATAAAAATTAAAAACACAGATGCCCACTGTGTAAAGGAACAGGCAGACAAAAAAAGACAAGAGAGAAACAGTTTCCTATCTGCCTGGCAGTGTCACATCTTGCCCTATGGAGAGCCACCTCTCTGTACACCCTGTCAGGTTTGCCATTCTTTTTAATATTTATTTTTTAGTTTAGGTGGACAGAATATCTTTATTTTTATTTTTATGTGGTGCTGAGGATTGAACCCAGTGCCTCTCATGTGCTAGGCGAGCACGCCACCATTGCGCCATAACCCCAGCCCCAAGTTTGCCATTCTTGAAGGGAGTAGAGCAGAGGAAAAATGCCCTCAAGGAGTCAAAAGGAAGGGAGCTAGCATTCGGATTTATCACTCTCCCAAATTACCATAAATAGTCCTTAAAAGAATACCATGAAAACTAGAATGGTAATTGTAGTAAGGAACTTGAGGTTTGGATATGTCAAGCAACTTCTTTTAGGTCATACAGCCAAGTGGCAAATGATTAAGCCAACATCCAAAGCCAGATGTGTAAGACCCTAGATGGGAGTTCTTTCCATTGTGCTGCAAGAGCTTCTGCTTTCCTGGACTTTACTTCCCTCTAGAATGTTTGTATTTTAATATAGGATTTCTGCAGACATGACATCTGTTGGGGTGGGATTGACTCATATGGTGGGAATTTCAGATCTCCTGATTGAGATTTGGGGCAATTTGGACTTCAGACATTTTTTATATAATGAACTCATCTATAATTATTTGGAATAGCTACAATGACTGTCTAAATTCTAGACAGAAAAATATGAAAGAAAAAAATACATAGAATCTAAGACAACATTTTACCATAAGAGACAACTTTTAAAATGAGACTTTATTGTTATGTAGTTCTATTATTTAAACTTAAAACATGACTTTATAGTATAATCATTTATAAGAATCTGATTTTTCAAACATCATATATTTCATAGGACATTTTAAAATACATGTCATTGCCTATAGAATGGGAGAAAATATTTGCTACCTGTACCTCACATAGAGCATTAATCTCTAGGGTACATAAAGAACTCAAAAAACTTAACACCAAAAAATAAATAACCTAATCAATAAATGGGCTAAGGAACTGAACAGGTACTTCACAGAAGAAGAAATACCATTGGTCAACAAATACATGAGAAAATGTTCAACATCTCTAGCAATCAGAGAAATGGAAATTGAAACTATACTGAGATTTCATTTCATTCCAGTCAGAATGGCAATGATCAAGAATACAAGTAACAAGAAATGTTGCTGGTGGGACTGCAAATTGATGCAACTACTCTGGAAAACAGTGTGGAGATTCCTCCGAAAACTTGAAATGAAACCACCATTTGATCCAGTTTTCCCACTCCCTAGTAGATACCTAAAGGACTTAAAATCAGCATACTCTAGTGATGCTGCCACATCAATGTTTCTAACAGCTCAATTTATAATAGCTGTGGAACCAGCCCAGGTGCCCTTCAACAGATGAAAGGATAAAGAAAATGTAGTATATAAACAATGGAATATTTCTCAGCCATAAAAAAAAAACCAATAAAATTATGGTATTTGCCAGCAAATGGATGGAACTGGAGAATATCATGCTAAGTGAAATAAGCCAATACCAAAAACAAAGACAAACAGAAAACCAGAGGCCAATTGTTTTCCCTGATATGCAGATGCTAAGTTCACAATAAGGGGAGAGAGTTAGGGAAGAATAGAAGTAGTTTGGATTAGAAAAAGGGGATGAAGGAAAGGAAAGGGGAATGGAAATAGGAAAGATAGTAGAATTAATTGGACATTACCATCTTATGTGCATATATGTTTATATGACCGGTGTAATTCTACATTATGTACAACCAGAAGAATGAGAAGTTATACTCCATATATGTATGTCAAAATGCATTCTACTATCATGTAGAACTAATTAGAACAAAATTTTAAAAAAGAAAAAAAAAAAAGAACGAAGCTCTGATGTGATACAACACAGATGAAACTTGTAAGTGAAAGAAGCCAGACACAAAAGACCAAAACAGAAGAAAACTTTGCTGGCCATAGTCCAAAGTCAATTGAAGTGAATTAATGGAATTACACAGCAAAAGTTTTATTTCCCTAGAGGAAAGGAACTTTGAAAGAGCTAAAGCAGGAGTCTCTTAGATAGGACTGGGAGCTCAATAACCATACGTATACTTTTGATGATATATATATTGCTTGATATAGCACACAAATTCTTTGGTGGGAATGGAAATTGAGGCCTTTTTTTCCCACATTTATCTTTGAAAACCAAAAGGGGGGAAATTTGCAGAGAGAGAGGAGATGGATACTCCAAGATATCAAGGTTATGACTTCCCTGGGCAACCACAGGTTTGGAGAAGAAAAGCCAGTACCCTTCCTGAATAATTTGTCTCTGGCAAGCATAAAGGACTAGTGCTAGCCCCTGAAATCTTGGCAGCTGCATGGTATGTTGCTACATCATTCCATTTAGAGAATATGGTGGGGTGTGCAACCTAGGTGGCAGAAAATGGGTCTTGTGATTTATATTCTTGTGGATATCATAATAGATTGATGGACACATCCAAACTGAAATTAAACTTATTTGTGTCAGTGAAAAACCTCATATCTGTAGTCTTTAGGGGTCCTATATATCTCTAGTAGAAATACCATATGAATCTTAGCTGCTGCATGGGTTCTTTTTGGTCATTGGGAACCTCTATAGTTACCTGAAATGGTCTTTTTACTGGAAAATTTCAAATGTATGTCATCTGTTATACAAGCACTGATTTAACCCAATATGTCCCTATTGTCTCCACCTACCCTCTCCTTTTTTTGTGGGGGGTACCAAGGATTGAACTTAGGGGCACTTGACCACTGAGCCACATCCCCAATTCTATTATATACTTGAGACAGGGTCTCACTGAGTTGCTTAGCACCTCACTTTTGCTGAGGCTGGCTTTGAACTTGTGATCCTCCTGTCTCAGCCTCCTAAACCCCTGGGATTACAGGCATGAGCCACTGTAGTCACTTCTTTAATTGAAATATATTTTTAATTTAAATTAATTTTAACTGACACATAAAGACATAAACATTGTACATATTTATGTGGTGCCATGTGATGTTTCAATACATATATGCATTGTAGAAATCTATCTACCAGATTGTTTGACTGCCTTCTTTTCTTCCTGTATTCCATTCTAGGTGAGTCAAATGTGGAGGCATCTGTTTTTCTTTCAATTTCAGTGTAGTTGGTCCTTGATATTTGATAGGTTCTAGAAAACATTTACTTTCATAGATTATCTATATTTTTCTTATTGTTAGTTTAAGAGGGGAGTTTAAGAAGGGAGTTCCTTTCATGTATAATATGAATATTATACATTTTAAATATGAATATTATACATTATAAATATGAATATTTTCTCAATAACAATAATTGAAAGGATATCAACTATTTCTAGATTATCATTTATACTTAGATATTTTATGTAATTTTCTTATAATGGATTTTAAAGGATTATTTTGGATTTTAAAGATATATAAATGGAGGTAAAAGTCTATTTAATATATTATTGTTATTCAATATTCTATTCACAATTAGTCCTTCATATCCATAGGTTCTGTATCCTTAGATTTAACCTATCACAGATCAAAAAATTTGAAAAAAAATTGCGTCTGTTCTGAACATGTACAGATATTTTTCTTGCCTTTATTCCCTACACAATAGAACATTTACATACATTTATGTTGTATTAGACATTATAAATAATCTAGATATGATTTTACACATATGAGAAATTAGCATAGGTTATATTCAAATGCTATGCCATTTTACATAAGGGACTTGAGCATGCACGGATTTTGGTATCCTCAAGGGTCCTGGAACCAACCCCTACAGATACTGAAGGGCAACAGTATGTGGCTTAAATTATTATCTGGGACTTTCAGGAGGTTCTTCAGTACTACAGATGATGAGTTGTTACTTTTTTTGTTGATTTTAATGATAATTAATTTAGAATGTTACTGCTAACATCAAAAAAGAGGCAACCAGGTATCACATAACTCTTTTTTTTTTAAATATTTTTTTAGCTGTAGATGGACATAATGTCTTTATTTTATTGCTTTGTATGTGGTGCTGAGGATCGAACCCAGGGCCTCATGCATGCGAGGCAAGCGCTCTACCGCTGAGCTACAATCCCAGCCCCTATCACATAACTCTTGATAGAAGAATAAAAGTCCAGCTACAAAGTGTTATTGCCCAAAATATAAAAGCCAAATTTCATCAACCTCAGACATAACATCAATTTATAGTAAACATAGAGGAATGAGGATGATATTAAACTATAGCACTGACATATAACTAACAAAATACAAACAATGGCTATCCCTATAGGATGATCTGCTTTTCTCAATATAAAAATTTCAAGGGGCAAAAAAGGAGATAAAAGTAGTAATTTATTGATTAAAAGAGTTTTAAGAATGGGAAGTTATACTCTTCATAATATGTCAAAATACACTCTACTGTCATGTATATCTAAAAAGAACAAATTAAAAAAAAGAGTTTTAAAGGGCAAAGCAACCAATTTTAATCTATGGGCTTACTGGGACAAAACAATCTATTTTAAAATTATGACATTTATGAGGAAAAAGGAAATTTGAACACTGGATATTTGATATTATTAAGAAATTCTTATCAATTCTTTCCATTGTGTAATAGAAGTATGATCATGGTAAAAATATTTCTTTTTATAAATAAGGAATATATATATTTATGATTAAATTTTATGGCATATGTGATTTGACAACATGTGGTGGAGAGCATTGGGTAAAAGTTCAATGAATAAAAGGGACCAAAATGGACAGTTGAAGTTGCATGATAGATATGTAGGAGTTTACCACATTCCTCACTATTTTGTATATATTTGAAATTTGAAACAAAGTTGTGTAGGCTTCTGGAAAATTGTTCTATGCCCCTAAATTCTGTCAAATAATTAGAACAATTAAATGGAGATGGATTTATAAAAAAGACCAACAAATTAGGTAATCTCTGATTAGGTAAAATACAATCACAGATAGTAAAATATAAATTACATGAAATGATCCAAGAGGAGAGACATATTTATACCTATTTCTGTATAAAAAGTAGCAAACATTATTATAAAGATATCCATAAAGATCACCAGGTCCAGATTATTTTATCTGGATTCAATCTAACTTTCAAAGAATATGCAATTTCCCTACTTTTGGGAGATGTAAATTTGTACATGTGATAATTGACACATACTCCTCCCTTGTATACGCTACTGCCCTTGCAGGTGAGAAAGCAACCCATGTAATTAAGGCTCTAAAGCAAGCAATGCTATTTATGGGTGTCCCATGGTCAATCAAAACAGACAATGGCCCAGCCTATGTCTCCCTCATATTGAAGGAATTTTTAACTTCCTGGGGAATTTCCCATACCAAAGGGATTCCCTATAACCCTCAGGGACAAGCAATCATTGAAAGAACCAATTGTACTCTAAAGGAGATGCTTCAGAAATTTGATTCTACTGAGAAGGACCCTTCTTTGAGATTGTTAGATGCTTTATTTACCCTCAACTACCTCACTTTTGACAAACAAGGCCTCAATGCAGCAATCCAACACTGGGGTCCATTTACCTTCCCTATCCCACTTCCCTTGGTGTGATGGAAAGACTCCTTGACCCTTCAATGGAAAGGCCCAGACCCTCTGCTCATACAAGGGCGAGGCTATGCTTGTGTCTTCCCCCCACAGAGTCTAAACCCCTTTGGATCTCAGCCAGAAACATTCGTCCAAGCCTCTCTCAAGAAGACAACCTGCCCCACCTGAAGTAAGAAGCCCCTTGCATGAGTACCTAAACCAAAGCTAATGTTGTCTTTGACCCTTCTATTCTTCAAAAGGTGTGGAGTAAATTTTCAGCTCTGTTGGATCCATCCAATTGGGTTATCATTGGGCTCAGGATTCTAAGCCTTCTTCTGGTTCTTCTCTTTGTCAAACTAAACAAGTTCTCAGTTCATATCGTTAAGGAATCACAGGAACACAAGAAAATTCCTGCCACATGGATCACAGCCCTCAAGAACATGTAAGAAGCTTGACCACCTCTTCTTCACCGGAGACACAGGGCTTCACAGCTGCGATCGATACTAACCCCAAACTCCTTCCCTTCCAACCCCTCCCAACCCCATCACCCCTTCTATTGGGAGAGAGCTCATTTTGGGGCACGTGCATTCAGGCTGGCTAGCCAATGATGGGTAAGAAGCTCAGAGGGGCATGACCTAAGCCAGGCACAGCCTTGTTTGCCCCCCCCTTGAGCACGAGCTGATAATCAGTGATGGGTAAGATGCTCAGAGGAGCACAACCTAAGACAGATTACAGTCTCGTTAGCGCCTCCCCCTCTATTATATGCAGCATGTAAGAGTCTGGAAAGCCCAGAGGAATGATTCTCTCCCATGAGGAGATTATCTATCACAGATCCTTCCAACATGCTTGCTTTTGGGCCATACAGGCCCCACTGACATTTCAAATAAAAGTAAAAAGGGGGATATGTAGGAGCATCTCCATATCTTCAACCCCTCTCTTCCATCTTTCCCCATTCTATGCTAATAGACTGTGCTCTTGCCAGAATGCACCCCTTTGTTTGTGACCTTTGGACCTGATTGGTCCAAGAGTGTACTTAATCTTCTATACTTTCTGGAATAAACGGTGTTTTCTGCTTCTCACTCTGGTGTTCCTGCTTCTTGCTCCAGGTGTTTCTGCATCTCACTCTGGCAGAGCAGATTTTTTACCTACACCCCAGGTCCTGGGGAGAGTGGCCCTGTATATTGCCACCACTGTCCAGAGAGACCCCATAGCATTTTCCCCAGGGACCCCTTTCCGTCTCTCTGGACCCCTAACTCATTGAGTAGGCCTACGTGGTGCACCCCTTTTAAAGCGATAATTAATATTTCACACAAAATAAGAGATTAGGGGAGGATGCGAAATGGCTATGATTAGCCGGGCGCAGTGGCACATGCCTGTAATCCCAGCACTTTGAGAGGCTAAGATAGGAGAACTGTGAGTTCAAAGCCAGCCTCAGCAATGGCGAGGTGCTAAGCAACTCGGTGAAACCCTGTCTCTAAATAAAACACAAAATAGGGCTGGGGATGTGTCTCAGTGGTCAAGTACCTCTGAGTTCAATCCCTGGTACCAAAAAGAAAAAAAAAAGCTATGATTAATGTTTCAAAAATAACCTAATATTGAATACTAGTAAGGATAGTTTAAACAAAAATATTCATGAATATAGATACAAATAGTATGCATAAAATATTAGCAAATTTAAATGAGCAATGTATTAAGAGAATAACAAACTATATTATTATATATTAAACACTATAAATAAATAGTATTTTGGCTTTTGGTTTTAAGTTTGAAAGACACATTTGGAAATTCATTAAATCATTATCTTAATACATTAAAGAAGAAAAATCATGTAATTATGTTAATAGATATTTTTCCAATTTTGGTATTGCTAGGGGAAGTTATATTGTGAAGTTATGTGGAAGTGATCAGTTAATATCTCAAATCATACATTTACTTATCACAGAGGCAGGAAAGGAAGATAGAAAATCTTTTTGTCCCTCTGGAAAAGCAGATTGTTAAAGCCATTCAAATCAAGTTCAAATTGGTTCAAATCAAGCTCATTTATGTGGTAGAAAACCAATATAGGATATATGATAATTAAGATTGCTGTAATGACTAATGGAATACATTTTATGTTTTATTAAAATGCAAATTATTTTGGTAGAAATGATGTATTCAGCTTCTTTGGTCAATTAGCAGAGGAGACTTTGTTGGGGAAGTGGAAAGGAGGGAAAATTCATTGGATTCATAAGGTGGGGAGAAATATAAGTCATCAATAAGACCTAAGGACTCCAGGAGATAAATTTTGCTAACCTAACACTTTGGCTTTTGGTGAGCCCTGAATATCTGTTCTAATCACAGATTAGAAGGGCAGATCCAGAATGAGTGCAGACAGGAGAGAAGTTTAGCATTCAGGAGAGACTTCCATGGTCTCAGCCTTTGACAGACATTTTATAATGATGAGTACTATGATTGTCCACATTTTATAGATGAGGAAACTGAATTCTTAGAGACATCAATCACGTGCATGAAGTGATTCAACTATTATAATGCTATGTCAATTTTTAATTTCAAGTTCATATGACTCCAAGATCAAGATTGTTTCCACTAAAATAATTAAAGGAAAGAATATTCAGCTATACCTTATTTTTCAATAATGAGAATATGAGATAAGTATTATATCAGCATGTTATACATAGCATGTAAATAGTTCATTGACTAATTTATTAAAACTTCAGTGAGATTCAGAAGCAGAAAATGAACTTTTTAATTAAATACAAGGAAAAAAATAACTAGTGGGAATTATTTTCTCTGGTATATATCTGTTTAATGAAGCATTAAAACCAGGCAAGTCATTTGTTTCCCCTTTTGATAGTCAGGGTTAGGTGCTTACTGTCTGCTTATGTATGTATGTCCTTCTTCTTTCTTGGAAAAAAAAAGTATGAATACTACAGATAAATTCTCTCTAATATCACATTTAAGAAAGCACAATTTTAACATTTATGCAGTCAATTAAATACTGTATCTTTTATATCCTTTTAAAAAAGTATTGCAGACCCTTCTTTAGAAATTCTGTCTTTGAAGTGGTTACTCATGCAAGATTCACAGGTTGAGTTTTCAGGCTTCATTTTACAGCAGGGCTTGAAAAAAACAGTGTTTTTTTTTTTTTCTGGTGAGAACAGATTTGCTAAAATATCTATTTTGTAGCTTATTTTTCCTCATATATTTGATTGGCCAGGAAATGCTATTCAAACGCGCACATACACACATACTATATTCAAATACATCTTGTTAGTATTTTTAGAGTAAAGTTATAGAAGTTGTTTTGATGTATCATTTATATTTATAATTCTTTTTGAGTGTTGGACTTTGAATCCAGGGCCTTCTATATACGAAGCATGTACCTGGTCACTGAGCTATATCCCCAACCCCAGTTATATATTTTTAAGAAACTGCAGCATGATGGTCTATGGAACCATTTTGCATTCACAGCCTTACCAGAAGATAGTATAGTCATACTTCTTGATCTTTAGGACTTTACCTAAAAAGTAGTAAGTCTTTTTCCAGAGAAGAATTGTAAGCTTTTATCCTTGTTTGTTAATTTTTTCACTGACTTTTCATTTTGTTGCAACCTAAAAATATTTGATGTAGTCAAATTTGATACTCTTTTATTGCTTCTGTTGAGTCGGGGTTAAAAAAACTTCTCCATTCCTAGGGTATATAGAAATTCTTCTAGTCTTCTACTTGTCATCTTCCAGTACTTGAACAGTTTCACTATTTTACATTTAAATATGTGATCCATTTGAAATTTATCTTTGTGGACCCAATGTTATCATTTTCCATATTTAGAATGTACAATCAGTTCTGCTGACATTTTCCAGAGGAACTGAAAAAAGTTTTCTTTTTTTCTTCTTTTTGGGTACCAAGGATTGAACTTGAGGGCACTTAACCACTGAGGCCCATCCCCATTCCTATTTTGTATTTTATTGAGAGACAGGGTCTCACTGAGTTTCTTAGTGCCTTGCTTTTGCTGAGGCTGGCTCTGAAACTGCGATACTCCTGTCTCAGCCTCTGGAGCCACTGGAATTATAGGTGTGTACCACCGCACCCAACTGGGACTGAAAAAGATTTTCTATCTTCCTTTCCCTTTCACACAGATTGTTCCAATGAAATTGATGTGTTAGGTAACAGTTTGAACAGAACACTAATTTTGCATGGTTTGAGAGAAACACTTGATGGATATAGAAAACTGTACCTGCATAGAGCTGAGCTACACTGCTTAGGAATACACAACACATGTGCACATGCACACACATAGACACACACACACTTCAAACATCTACTTGCTACCTCAATTAACCACATCTAATCCTACAAGGTTGTGTTTGCTCTTATTTTGCACATTTGTAAATTTTTCTGTGTTAAAAAATAACCACTCATTCAACATTGCAATCGTGTCTAAGCATCCTGGTTCAAAAATGCTAAGCAGTGTATGTGGAAGAAAAACTAAATATAGCTGGGTGCAGTGCTGCATGCCTATAATCCCAGAGACTGGGAGGCTGAGGCAAGAGGATCCTAAATTCAAAGCCAGCCTCAGCAACTTAGTGAGAACCTGTCTCAAAACAAAAAATAAGAAAAGAGCTGGGGATGTGGCTCAGTAGTTAAGCACTCCTGGGGTCATTTTGACTGGTACTAAAAAAAGAAAATAAAAAGGAAGAAAGAAAAAAAGAAAAAAGAAAAGCAAGAAAAGCTAAATATAGGGTAAAACTTTGAAATATAAAGGTTTGGAAAGAACTGAGAAAGTATGTGATCTCTTTCAAACAAAAGACAGAGCAGGAGTTCACATTACGGACAAAGACTACAAACTACATTGAGAACAACACATTTTTATGATCATAAATTATAATCTATATACAAAGGCCTTAAACAGACATCAAATTCTGAAGAAGCAGCTTCTTTTTATTTGTAAGTTCTGGTTTGGTGATTTTTAAATATTACTACAGTTTTCAAAGTCTTCAGCTGTTTGGTTTTTTTTTTTAAATATTTATTTTTTAGTTTTAGATGGACAGAATATCTTTATTTTACTTTATGTGGTGCTGAGGATCAAACCCAGTGCCTCCTGCATGCTAGGCGAGCACTCTACCACTGCGCCATAAGCCCAGCCCCAGCTGTTTGGTTTTTTTTGAACACCCTTCAAAAAACAATTTCAGCAGAGAAATACATGTTACCTGAAGAAGTGGTCCATACATTGTATCAGCTTGCAGTTTTGAAAAAAACAGAGATGCATACCTTGAAGGAGCTACATCTTAAAGGCAGAAAAATGGTTCCAAGGATGTATGACTATGAAACATCTCATAATTATCCTCTTTTTATATACTTCATAGTTAAGTTACAAGCTGCAAACTTTCCTCCTTTCACCTCTGTAAGCAAGCTTCAGGTCTTTTCAAGGTTATGTACTATTACAAAAATAGTATTTCTGTATTTCTTTACCATTTACCATATACATATAAAACTATGCTACACGTTTTGTAAAGTTCCTATCTGTTCCCCTCCCCCATATAGGGAATTGAGCTCCATTTACCACTGAACTACATCTTTAGTTATTTTTCATTTTGAGACAGGTTCTCTGTAAGTCGTTGAGGTTGGTCTCCAACTTGTGATTATGCTGCCTCAGCCTCCTGATTCGCTGAGACTACAGACGTGAGCTTCTGCATCTGGCAGGTTCCTAACTTATTAAAAATGTGTCAGTATGAAGTTTTCGAGTGCTGAACACTGGCCAGATGTCCATAAGCCCTGTAGTTTTTGTCATGTGATTTTTACATAATGGGGTGACTTTTGGCAATGTTTATTTTCTGTTATAGCAGAACTAACAATTCATATTTTCCCTTGACTTGAAATGCTGTTTTTATTTTAAGCTAAATTTCCATGTGTACTCTTTCTATTTCTGGACATTTAATTTTGTTTCATGGTGTGACTGACTACTCCTGTGCCAAAGCCCATGTTAGTTTGATTTTGAGGCCTGATAATGCTTTAATATCTGGAGGCATGGGCTCTTCTTTCTCCTTGTGTTTACTGCCTTCTTAACTATAGTTGCTACGCTTTAAGGTTTCCTCTCCTATTTTTGCTTGCTACTAATTTTTCCATATGGTCTTCAGAATCAATTCCATTAGTTCTAGGAAAAATGATATTGATAGAAAGGAATCACATTAAATTCAGAACTTAACAGAGAGAACTGACAATTTTATAATATGAAGTCTTCCTCTTCACAAAATGCCTTCAGAAAAGACATTCCATTTGCTAAAGTCTACAAGTGTGCTTTTCTGAAGAGTTCTAATTATTTTTAGAAGTTTTTATAGTTCTTATTAGGTATATTTATAACATTTTATACAGTTTTTGTTGCTATGGTATGTCATTATATCACTTAACTTGTTATTGTTTTGATTAAGTATATAATTTTTATATATTAATTTTATATCCTGCTACCTTACTAAATTCCTATTGTGGTTGTTTTTCCATTGATTTTCTTAGGATGTCCAGGGATATATTATATCATATGATATGATTTTTATGTTATAATGAGAGAAAGCAATTAAGTCATTTTACAATTCACATGTCTTAAGTAACTTTTTCTTTTCTTTTCTTTTTTGTACCAGGGATTTAACCCATCTCAGTCCAGATGTAGATGAACTAGAAGGTAGATGCTGGTAGGTGCTTAATCACTGAGCCATATCCCCAGCCCTATTTTTCTTTTTGAGACAGGGTCTTACTACGTTGCTTAGGGCCTTGCTAAGTTACTGAGGCTGGCTTTGAAATTATGATCTTCCTGCTTCAGTCTCCCGAGCTGCTGGGATTACAGGAGTGTACCACCATGCCTGGCCTTTCCTTTTTCGTTTCTTTTTTTTTTTCTTAATTTTTTTAATTTAAATGCGTTTCAAGACATAGTACATAAACAGAGCTCAGTTTTTCCATTTCTCTGGTTGCAAATCATAAAGAGTCACACTATTTGTGTCTTCATACATGCACCAGGGGTAGTAATGACCCATTCGATCAATCATCATTACTATTCCCATTTCCCTTTCCTTCCTCCCCCCTCCCCCCTGCTGCATCCAGAGTTCCTGCATTTCTCCTGTGTTTCC
>PVHX01009876.1:0-73482 GCA_004024805.1 Geosciurus inauris | reverse complement strand
GCTTTTTTTTTTTTTTTTTTTGGTAACAGGTGAACCCAGAGGTGCTTAACCACTGGGCTACATCCCCAGACCTTTTTATTTTTTATTTTGAGACAGGGTTTCCCTAAGTCGCTTAGGGCCTCACTAAGTTGCAGGAGCTTGATCTTGTGATTCTCCTGCCTCAGCCTCCAGAGACACTAGGATTAAAGGTATGTGCCACCACCCCAAGCCCCTAGTCCTTTTTATTTTTTCTTTGGAGACAGAGTCTGGCTAAATTGCTGAGGCTAGTCTCAAACTTGCAATCCTCCTACCTCAGCCTCCTGAGCTGCTGGGATTACAGGCATGTACCTCCACACCCAACCACCAATATTTTTAAAAACAAGACACAGAGAGCATTTATTATAAAGAAAAAGATTTATACACTTGATTTTTTAAAACTAAAAACTCCTATTTACTAATAGATTTTATAAACACTGTAAAAATAACCACAGAGTGGGAGAGAATATTGAAGGTAATTGGTATAACTGATAAAAGACAGCGCCTTAAAAAAACTAAAAAGACAACCATAATTTAAAATGAGGAGGGGGCTTCCTGGCATAGCCACGTCACAAAAGGGGAAATCCAAATACTCAATAATGTATGAAATGCTCTTCAATCTTAAAAACAGAAAAAACATAAATTGAAGTTTCAATGAGCTGTAATAACAAACAGTCAATGGAAAACAATATACACTCACAATGTGGCTAAAATGTAAAAGATCACCTACCCAAGGTTGTTAAGGATGAGGAGCAGCAGGAACTCTAGGAAGCCGGCGGGAGCATAAAGGGGGACGATTCAGGGAAACTATTTCACACTATCTTAAAACTGAGGTCACACAGACTGCAAGACCCAGGAATCCCGCTCTCATACCCTTGAGAGAGCCATGGAGAGGTGCACCAGGATGCGTGGTCAAGAGCATTCACTTGGGACAGGACAGAGGAACAAGGATAGGTAGGAGAGGCGCAAACCAGGAGGGAAGAGGGACCGGCTTTCAATCCAGAAGCTCACGCACACCCTCGCCCTCACTCCGTCCTGCTTTCCTCCAGGCCCAAGCTCTTAAAGACTCCAATAAATCTAGAGAACTGTGAATCTAGTGAGTTAGTACCTGTACACTTCGTTAGTTTATGGAGCGATTAAAAGAAGTCTGGAGGGAGACTGTTAGAGACCCAGGTTTTGGGTTCCGTCCACGTGCCATTCACTAGATAACGTCAACCTGAAGATCCTTGCTGTTCCACCTATAGTCACTCTCCTCTCAGAAGGGTCTTTTGAAGAGCGGCTGTTGCGTGTCCTTGCCTAAAGCATTCCATACCTCCCTCTGGCCTGGCGCTTTGCATGCCTCTCTGACACTCCTGGCTGCCACCATCCTCTAACCAAAGTCAGCTATTTTGGTATTTCAAACATCCAAAGCCTTTCCCCCCTCTGGGTCCCAGGCACACCGCTGCTCTGTCTAGGATGCTGGCCTTCCAGGGACTTCTGACTGTATAACAAATGGTTCCAGAATTTGGTGGCTCAAGAAGGCAATTATTGTGGTTCCCAGGGCTGACTGGGTTCAGCCAGTGGGTCCTGCTGCAGGTGCAGGCAGCTGGGGACAGGGCTGTGGTCCTCTGAAGCTGCCACTCATCTGGGTGCTCACTCCTGTGACTGGAAGTTGACCCTGGATGTCAGCTGGGAGCCCAGCTGAAGCTGTTCCTGGATGCCCGCACACAGACATCTCCTAGCGTGACAGCTGGGTTCTGAGACAGTGGCCTAGAAATGGAGTCCCAAGAGACCAAAAGGAAAAGCTTCCTGAGAGATTCCTGGTGACTTCCAGAGATGACACAGCATCATATTTGCCATATTCTGTCACAGGTCCCAACCAGACCCAAAGGTTGGGACCTGTGACAGACCCTCATCAGACTCCTCTCCTGGTGAGAGAGTGCCAAGTCACAGCGCAGAAGGGCGAGTGGCATGGACGACGGGTGCAGCCGTCTTTGGGAAACACGATCTCCCACAGCTAATGTCTTCTTTCCTTCCTTCCTTTCCTTCTCGTCTTTTCTTTATTTTCTTTGAGGGGGTACTGGGTAGGGATTTAGCAGGTGCGCTTTACCACTGAGCCACATTCCCAGCCCTTGAGCCCTTTTTAATTTTTTATTTTGAGGCAGGGTTTCACTGAGTTGCTGAGGCTGGCTTCGAACTTGTGATCTTCCTGCCTTAGCTTCTCAAGGAGCTGGAATTACAGGCAGCGTCAGAGTGCCCGACCGTAGGTAATTTCTTCTTGTCATCCATCCCTGCACTGACATGTCTCAGGGAGGCCTTATCTGTCCAGGGCATTCAGTCAATGTCCTATCTGTGTCATATTCTAAATTTTGTCATAATAATTATTATCAACTGGACATTATCTGATATACAGATGATTCTCGACTTATGGATGGAGTTGGGTCCAGAGAGATTTGCTTTAAGTTGAAAATATCATAAATAAAAAAAATGCATTGAATATACCTAACCTACTGAACACTGTCACTTAGCAGTATCAGTTGTTTCCCTTAATGACTGTGTGGTTGACTAGGAGTGGTGGAAGCCCAGGATCTTCAGAGAATGGTACCACATTTCACTGATCTAGAAAAGATCAAACTTCAAAATTTGAAGTCTGGTTTCTACCGAATGTGTACTATTTTTGCACCACGATAAAGTCAAAAAAATAAGTTGAAGCTGGTGGCACACACCTGTAGCCCCAGCAGTTCAGGAGGCTAAGGCAAGAGGATAACAAGTTCAAAGCCAGCCTCAGCAACTTAAGGAGGCCCTAAGCAACTCAGCAAGACCCTGTCTCTAAATAAAAATATAAAAAAAGGGCTGAGGATGTGGTTCAGTGGTTCAGTGTCCTGGGTTCAATTTTCAGTACCAAAAAAAAAACCCCAAAAAACAAAAACAACAAAAAAAGAAGTTGAGCCATTATAGGTCAAGCCATCGCGGGTTAAAGACTACTGGTAGCTGCATTATATCAGTCTCCTCCACTGCACTTACTGTCCCTGAGAGTAGGGACTTCATCTTGTTCGATGCTGAGTCAGTCCTTCCCTCCTCCTGAGAGGCCTGGCACATATTAAGTGCTCAGAGACTCACTGGATCACTGAATGAAGCTGCTGGGGCCACATTTGTACAGGAAGGGCAGGAAGCGCTTGTGAACACTGGGAGACGAACCTGCGGGAACAGCTGCTCCACATGTGAATGAGCGACCTGCTCCTGGAAGAGTTCAAGCAGGGACAGGATGGGCTGCCTCCAGGGGTGCTGGAGATTGACTCTGGACTCAGAGAGAGAGAGGCTGGCCCTTCCACAAGCAGAGGCTCAGTTCTTGGCATTAACCAAGGGAGGCGGCTTCTCTGCTTTCTTTTGGCCCCTCTCAAAGTCAACTTAATCCTTCTGGTACTACCAGTAAAATGAGCCAGGATTTATGGCTCCGGGAATTTGCTGCGACAATCTCTAACCTTATCGCCTGTCCACTCAAACTCTGCTACGGGGAAAATCCACAACAGTTATTTCTCCTCCCTCTCTCCAACCCCACCAGGCGTGTTTTCTTAGTTCAAGTTGTCTGAGAGAACATGCCATGCCCCAAGTGTGGGGGTGTTGGGCTGGGGGGCCTCTCCACCAACATGAACTTGGGGGAGGTCAATCTGTCAGAAGCCTTCAAAGGCTACTGCCTGGGGCAATGTCTTTCCAGCACCATAGCCCCCTTTTCCAAAAGCAAACCCTTCCTTGAAAACAGCAACAACACACTGAGCATTTACTACGTGCCTACCTGTGTGCTATGGGCTCTACGTGTTTCACTTCCAAGAATCCCTCTCCATAAATCCCCGTGAGGTGGAGACCACTGTTATTTCCCAGGTCACATGGTACATGAGCATCTGGGACTGGAACATTCTCAGTTCAGACCACACATTCTGAAACACCACACTACCTGTTTTTGTCATTTGTTTTTGTAATTCTGTTTTCCAAATAAAATCGTCCATGGCCCCCAATGGCACAATGGAACGATCAAGCTGCTTTTGTTAAATTAGGCCCAGGGATCAGGAGTCCAGCCCCTTTGGCTCTCTCACCTTATCCCAGAGTAGTTTCCAAATCACTAAAGCACCAAATCCATAATCCTCACCACAGAGGCACCAAAGAGCCAGTGCAGATAAGCACACAGACTTGGGAGTCAGACAGAGCTGCACAGTCCTGCAACATGACCTTAGGCTTGATTTCCTCACCTGCAAAATGGGCTGGTAGGTATTTCTGCCTCAGCAAGGGCCTTGTGAGGACTATAGCAGGCAGCGAATGCAAGAGCTCACACCCAGGTGTTCCTCACCTGACGGCTTGGTTATTGGGAGTAGCCCCTCTGCGCCGCCCGACCCCCAGGACAGCAGACCCAGGGCCTGGGGACATGGGCTGGGCAGCTTCACCAGCTCTAGTAGGAACTGGCACAACATGAACAGATGCAGGGCGGTGAGGCTGTTAATAAATCTGTCAGTTTCCAGGATGCCCCCACAAAAGGGCCCCTCCTCTGCCGAGCACCACAGAAGGCTGAGGCTCAGCTGGCAGCAGACCCAAATGTTGCTCGAGCCACTAGATAACTCTGTAATGGAGTACCCCTCAGGCTGGAGCATTAATCTTGCTGCCCACTGTGAACCCTGGGCTCTGGGTTAACCCTTCCCTTCCCAGCCCCATGGATGCTGCTGAGAGCACTTCTCACCAACACTACAGATAGCCCTTATCCCTAAATAGCTCTCAACTCAGAAGTCACATCCTCAGGAGTGGTCCCCAATCAGCACTGATCAGGTTTGAGTCACCAATTGAAAGCCTGTTTCTCCTGCCAATGCACTTTTCCTGGATATTCTTCCTTTTAGGGACCGGTCACTGTGTCTCTGCCAAGAATGCACATGCTGGGCTGGCTGGTGGCTCAGTGGTAGAGCGCTCGCCTAGCATGCGTGAGGCACTGGGTTCGATTCTCAGCACCGCATATAAAATGAATAAACAAAAAATAATAATAAAGGTCCATCAACAACTTTAAAAAATAATTTAAAAAAATAAAGGAAAAAGTTTATATTAAAAAAAATAAGAATGCACACGTCATGTGGGCAGAGACGGGATTTAGTTTTGCCGGTGGCATCTATACTATGTATCACCAGTCAGTGCTCAAGAAACACAGGTATTGAATTAAAAATAAAGAAAGAAAGTCCTTGTGCAAAAGATAAAGCAACAAGTTGGAAAACATGAATTTGTTAGAACTCTGGGGCTCAAAGGGGGCTCAGAAACCAGCCAACCTTCTCATCTTCAGAAGAGGAAACTGAGACCCAGAGACAGGGAAGGACCACCCGGGCTGCAGAGTCAGGGAGACAAGAGATGAGAGGCCAGGCTGCTGGTGTGACCCCTCACCTGTCACAGCCCACCTGCCTGTCACCTAACCTCCACCACGGGTACCTGACAGTGCTAACAGATCACTCTCAGCCCTACGACTTCAGCAGGAAGACTTGAAGCCACTGACAAAGTCTCGCTGCCCGTCAACTCTTTTCTTAGCTCCGGAACCACCTAATGATGCACAATTTGTCCAGAAAACACCCATTTCCACCCCAAATCAAGATCATTCGAGATGGCTGAGGCCTGAGATGTCCTAGCCAATTCCAGAAGGGGTAACAGAGGCCAGAGGGGGACAGGGACCTTCCTAAAGTCCCACAAAGAGTCAGTGGCCGGGCTGGGACTAGTGCTTGGGTCTCCCCCCCTCAGCTGTGCAGTGGCCTCTACGCTGCAGGCCATGGGTTGGGATTAGCCTGAAGGTCTGTGTAGGCCCTGCGCTGATCCAAGGCTAACAACAGACCTTGGCAGAAAGCAACTCTCTCCTTACGAAAGTGGCATGCTGGTATTTCAAAATATTCACATTGGTTGCCAACATTGAAAATTTGAGAGACCTCTTCCACGCAAATTCAGGTTTCCAGATTTTCTCAGAGAAAACAGATCATCTGGTAATATAAGTCGACTTGCCAACACTTGGCTGAACTGAGCAGTGGCTGTTCAGGCAGACACGCTGTCCTGTCCCCCGCTAGCCAGATTCCCTCTCCTAGTGCCTCCCCAGCCCTTGCCGCTATTGGTCTGCAGCTCCTGTTCCACTGGAACAGTCACCTGTTCACACAGGCTTTTGTTGATGCCTCCAGTGACAGGGAGGTCCCACCGCTGATCAAGTGGATAGTGGGACCAGGGAGAGCTTGGCTTGAACCTGGTCTTATCTGAAGCCATGCCTGACAGATCCTGGTGTAATGTAATCCCAGAGCCTAATCAACTTTAATTGCCTCATAATCAAAGCTCTCCGTGCTTATTTTGGCCAAGGCAGATAAGAAAGCCACCACTGGGAATGACTTCACAGACTTCCAGGCCATTGCGATGAAGTCCAGACCTTGTTGCGTTCTGGGCAAACTAGGGACCATATCTAGATGGCCCTTCTGAGGTTTCCCAGGCAGCCAGAGAAAATATCAAGAGAGAGTCGGGAGGTCCTACTTGGGATTCTTGGGCAGTGACAGCTCTCAGACAAATTGCCTTTCCATAACCTGCCAGGGGTGGGGGCTGACTCCCGACTTTGCTGGTGTTGCCACTACCATCCCTGTCGCATGATCCATGGGGGACAAGTGGAGGTGGGGGTCTCATAACAATGTCAGGGTGCTGAGCACTTCATCAGGGGGCAGCCTGGGAAATCTGAGCAGACGCTCTTTATAAAGTTCTTGCAAGCGTCCAGCTTTGGAACTTTAAAATAGCAATGGCTTTGTTCCTACCACACTTATCGGTCATCCGATCTCAAAGTCGACTGAAATATGAGAGTCTGGATTACGGGATCTGGGAGGGGCCTTGGACGTTTGTCTGTTCCAAATCTCTACCTTGATTGAGAAACTACTTACAGCCCCCCAGCCAAGAAGGGTCAGCCAGCCTTGGTGGGCACAACTCCTCCAGATAAGGGGGCAGAAGCTTTCCCCCCTGGAACTTCTAGCCCTTGCCCCAGTTTCATCCACAATGTCAGAACCGTTTTTTTTTTTTTAATATTTTTTTAGTTGTTGATGGACACAATGTCTTTATTTTATTGCTTTATATGTGGTGCTGAGGATCGAACCCAGGGCCTCACACATGCGAGGCAAGCGCCCTACCACTGAGCTACAATCCCAGCCCTGTCAGAACCATTTTTATCCCCCATTTACATCTGTAGCCGCTGAGCACACCTTGCTAGCTTTTTCTCTTCATCTGCACCTGGTCACCCTGTAGCTACCTTTGGATGGCTGCATTTGGAGGTCTGGCAATCGACCAGTGTCCCTCTTCAGCATCTTCTCACAACAGCTGCGACCTTAACAGCACACAGTTCTTGCTCCAGGGCCTCCGGGGAGGAAAGGCTCTATTCCAGCTGTACCTCACTGCAGCCTCACTCGCCCCAGAGTTTGCTCATAGACTGGGTTTTTATTTCCTTAACAAACATGGAGTTCCATTTACTTGAGCAATATTAATACTCAAGTCCACATGATCCTCTGAGATGGTTTGTTATCATCATTCCCAGTGTGCTGATGATAAAAACCAAGACCCAGGGAAGTGAAGTCTCTTGGCCAAGTGCCACTTAAGTAGTGAGGTTGGGACTTCAGTGCAAATCATGGTCTGGAGGAGATGTGCTCCTGACGCCTGCAGAGTGTTGTTGATGTGACCCACAGGAGAAGGCTCTGGGAAAGGTCTGGAAACACTTCCTGATAAGTCAGCCCCACGTCCAGTTGCCATTTGTCCAGTGTCACCCATTTTGCAGTGATAGCATTGGAACTTCAACTGGATTCCAAATTCAGGGCTCTTTGCTTTAGCCTGGAGCTTGCTGAGTGGACTAATCTGATTTAATTGAAGTGGAAATAAATCCTGCAGGGTAGCAATGTCACAGAGATCCTATCCGGGGAAGAGGAATGTGTTCTAACCTGGCTTGGAGCCTGGATGCATATCTAACAGGCCACTGTTACCCAGTGGGCCCCTGGGCCAGGGACAGGAGAACTAACCAACCTAAGCATGAGATTTTGGAAGTGCATGCTAGGAGAGACATGGCGACCTCATGCATGAATAGGCTGACAACTCAGAAGCCCTCATGATCTCTAGTGATGTGAAGTGTGTATTACGCTTAGATACGCTTTTTTTTTTTTTTTTGGTACTGAGGATTGAACTCAGGGACAGTCGACCACTGAGCCACATCCCCAGCCCTATTTTGTATTTTATGTGGAGACAGGGTCTCACTGAGTTGCCAAGCACCTTGCCATTGCGGAGGCTGGCTTTGAACTCATGATCCTCCTGCCTCAGCCTCCCAAGCCACTGGGATTACAGGCGTGTGCCACTGCACCAGCCATTACTATGCTCTTTGCTCTCCTCCACGCAGTATGACCCCTCCCTGGAGGTGGTAACAGGTACCAAGCTCTTGACAAAATAGTTTAGACTTTGTGGGCCACACAGCCTCTATCTCAACCACTTGACTGCCACTGGAGGGTAAAAGCGGCTGCAGGTGCCACATGAGCATACAGGCAGGGCTGTGTTCCAGCAAAACTTTACAAGAGTTTTTACAAAAGTAGGCCGAGGGCAAGCTGCCGGCCTGTGCACTGAGGTATAGGAAAGGCACATCACACAACCAAGCCGGGCTCTGACAGATGGCCAGACCCACCAGGAGGATTTCACAAACACTAGTAGCACCTGTTTGCCCACAGTTGATAAGCAACCCTTAGCCATTCATCAAATTAAATAGATACATGTACATATATATCTGTGTGTATATTCTATATATACATGTGTGTATATACATATATATGGCAATTTTAGCCTGAGTCCTGTTGCCCTAAAGTGGTCTTTACACTGATCCAGTTCCATCATCTTTACAGCCCCTGACCTCTCTGGTCGTGCCCTGGGAGGTGGGTAAAGCAGAGCCCTCTGATGTAAGATACAAGGACACTGGGACACAGCAAGGCCTCCAGGCCCATCCTAAATTGACTAATGACCATCAGCTGGGCTGGGAGGCATAGCTCAAGAGCAGAGCACTTGCCTAGCATGTGTGAGGCCCCAGGGTTGATCCCCAGCACTGCAAAACATTTACCCAAAAAAGTAGCAGTCAATTCTCAATCCACATCTTTCATCTTACGAAACTGAACGTCCTTTGTTTCGCTCAGCATTCCTTCCTCCACGTGGCTAAGAGTGACGCATTTATTTTTTTAAAGAGTCCACTGTTTATGCCAACTCTACACCAGATAAGAGGGTGGGACAGACTTCACTGCATAGGTTCCCTTACTGGCTATCGCTGATAGCCATCAATCAGGAGGCAGGAGACAGCTGCAGAAACTTGGAGAAGGATTTCCTTTCTTGGGACCTCAGCTTCACCTTTGTATAAAACAAGGCTGTGGCTTTTCTATGCCGAGCATCCTCTAAAAGGCAAGATTGGGTGATGAAAAGAAAGCTCTCTGGAGACAAGAGGGCCTTGGAGTTGAATCCCAGTTCCATCGTACCTTGGGCAAGTCATGACTACTCTGAGCCCTGTTTCCCGTCTGTAAAATGGGTTTGTTGTGATGTCAGTAAGTTGTTGTGAGGTCAGGGTGCCAGCATGGGGTTCTGGTGAGGGCTCACTGTCTTGGAGGCAGGTACCCGGCTGTGTCCTCACATGGTTGGGATTGAGGAAGCAAACTCCCTGTAAAGGCTCTAATCCCACCATGAGGGCTACATCTTCATGAGATAATTACCTCCCATAGGCCTCATGCCAGATATGATCACATTGGGAATTAGCCTTTGTTTTTTTTGGTACTGTTTTTTGGTACTGGAGATGGAACTCAGGGGCACTCGACCACCGAGCCACATCCCCAGCCCTATTTTGTGTTTTATGTAGAGACAGGGTCTCACTGAGTTGCTTAGCACCTCGCCATTGCTGAGGCTGGCTTTGAACTCGCGATTCTCCTGTCTCAGCCTCCCAAAGTGCTGGGATTACAGGTGTGCACCACCGTGCCCGGCTGGGAATTAGCCTTTTAACATGACTCAAGGGAGGTGCAAATGCTTTCTCCTTGGTGTCACTGCATCAATTATTGAGAGAAGAGTATTGAAATCTCCACTAAAATTGTGCATTCATCTATTTTCTTTGTAGTTCTATCAGCTTTTGCATTTTCTATTTTAAAGGTCTGTTATTAAATGTTTAATTATGTACTCTTTATTAATTGACCCCTTTATCATTATGAAATAACCTCCTTTATTTCTGATAACACTGTCCTCTGAAATCTCATTTGTCTGATATTATTATCCAGCTTTCTTTTGTCTAGTGTGAGCACAATATATATATTTTTCCCATTTTACTTTTAACCTATTTGTGTATTTATATTAAAAGTTCGCTTCCTATAGGCATATAGTTGAGTCTTGCTTTTATTTTCCTAATCCAATCTGTCTCTGCCTTTTAGTTGAGATGTTTAGACTATTTATATTTAGTGTGATTACTGATATAATCAGGTCTTAATCTATCATCTTGTTATCCATTATTCTTCTCCTCTGTTCTTTACTCAATTTTTCACTTTATCTGCCTATCATCAGGAATAATTGAATACTTTTTACAGTTTCATTGCATCTCCTTTGTTGGTTTATTAGCTGCAATTCTTTGTTTTGTTATTTTAGTGGGTTAGAGCTTTTAGTGTACTTCTTTATTTTATCATATTCTAACTTCATGAAACATAACACTTCAAAAATTCCACAAGAGCCTTACAACAGTGTACTTCCATTTCTTCTCTTTTGTTATTGTTGTCACACATTTCACTTTTTGTTATAAACCCCAAAGACATTGCTATTATCTTTGTTTAAATGGTCAATTTGATTATCTTTTTTTGGTGAGGAGGTACTGGGGATTGAACTCAGGGATACTTGACCACTAAGCCACATCCCCAGCCCTATTTTGTGTTTTATTTACAGACAGGATCTCACTGAGTCCCTTAGTGCCTCGCTTTTGCTGAGACTGGCTTTGAACTCACAATCCTCTTAGCTCAGCCTCTCAAGCCACAGGGATTACAGGCATGTGCCACCATGCCTGGCTTGATTATCTTTTAAAGAGATTTAAATAAGACAATATTACATATTTCCCACATAGTTATAGTTTTCAGGGCTCTTTGCTCCTTTGTGTAGATCTAGATTTCCATCTGGTATCATTTTTCTTCTGTCTGGAAAACTTCCTTTAACATCTTATTTTTCCAGTCTGGTGGTGATGAATTCTTTGAGATTTTATTGCTATGAAAAAGTCTTTATTTCACCTTGATTTTCAAAAAAATTTTTTTTTGATAAATACAGAATTCTAGGTCAACAAATTTTTCCCTCCAGCACTTTAATGATGCCATGCCATTAGTTTCTAGCTTATGTAGTTTCTGATGAGAAGTTTGATGTCATTCTTATCTTTGTTCTTTTGTACAGAAGGCTTTTTAAAATTCATTACCATGGTTTAGCAATTCATCTATAATGTGTCCTCTTATGTGTAGTTTTTCCTATTTATTCTTCTTGAGGTTTACTGAGCTTCTTTGATTGATAATTTTCATCAAATTTGGAGAACAGTAATTATTTCTTCAAGTGTATTTTCTTTTTTGTCTCCTCCTGGTATGTATTTTTTAACACTTGGAATTGTCCCATGAGCTATTTATTCATTTTTCAGTCTGCCCTCTCTATGGTTCATTTTAAATAATTTCTATTTCTCTGTCTTTATTTCACTAATTTTTTTTCTTCTGCAGTGTCCAAATTGTTGTTAATACCACTTTAATTTTGTATAGTGTATTCCTCACCTCTAAAAACTTTATTTGGATTTAAAAAATAGCTCTACATCTTTATATCTATATCCTTTTCTTTCTTCATTATGTTCATGTTTCTCGTAGATCTTTAAGTATCTGTAATATTGATAACACTTGTCCTTAAGGTCTTTGTTAGCTAATTATATCATCTGTGTTACTCTGGGCCTATTGATTCACTTTTCTCCTGGCTCTGGGACATGTATTTTCTACTTTCCTGTGTGGCTGGTGATTTTTTGTTGAATACCAGTGTTGGACTTTGTTTTGTTATGCAGCCAAGTTACTTCTGGATCAGTCTGAGATATGCTGTTAACCTTTTTCTTTTTTGTTTTTTTTTGTTTTTCATTTATTCTAATTAGGTTTACATGACAGCAGAATGCATTTTGATTCATTGTACACAAATGGAGCACAACTTTTCATTTCTCTGGTTGTACACAATATAGTTACATCATATCTGCAGTTGGACATGAAGCTAGGGCATTGTCCATCTCATTCCGCCATCTTTCCTGCCCCTATGTCCCATTTCCTCCCTTCCCTCCCCTTTGACCAAAGTTTCTCTGTTCTTCCAATGCCCCCTCCCAAATTATGGATCAGCATCCACTTATCAGAGAGAACATTTGGCTTTTTGTTTTTTGGGATTGGCTTACTTTGCTTAGCATGATATTCCTCAACTCCATCAATTTACCTGCAAATGCCATAATTTTATTCTCTTTTAATGCTGAGTAATATTCCATTGTGTATATATACCACAGTTTCTTTATCCATTCAGCTTTTTTTTTTTTTTTGGTACCAGGGATTGAACTCAGGGGCACTCAGCCATGTCCCCAGCCCTATTTTGTGTTTTATGTAGAGACAGAGTCTCACTGAGTTGCTTAGTGCCTTGCCTGTGCTAAGGCTGGCTTTGAACTCACGATTCTCCTGTCTCAGCCTCCCAAAGTGCTGGGGTTACAAGCGTGAGCCACCACACCCAGCTTCCATTCAGCTATTGAAGGGCATCTAGGTTGATTCCACAGTTAGCTATTGTGAATTGAGCTGCTATAAACATTGAAGTGGCTGCATTACTGTAGTATGCTGTTTTTAAGTCCTTTGGGTATAGACCAAGGAGTGGGATGGCTGAGACAAATGGTGGTTCTATTCCAAGTTTTCTTTTTTTTTTTTTTAAATATTTTGTTTAATTGTAGATGAACACAATTATTTATATTATGTGGTGCTGAGGATCGAACCCAGGGCCTCACGTATGCGAGGCAAGCGCTCAACCGCTGAGCCATAGCCCCAGCTCCTATTCCAAGTTTTCTAAGGAATCTCCATACTGCTTTCAATACTGCACCAATGTGCAGTCCCACCAGCAATGTATGAGCATGCCTTTTCCTCCACATCCTCGCCAACACTTGTTTGGATTCCTAATAACTGCCATTCTGACTGGCATGAGATGAAATCTTAGAGTAGTTTTGATTTGTATTTCTCCAATGGCTAGAGATGTTGAACATTTTTTCATATATTTGTTGATTGACTATGGGGATGTTCCTCATCATGGCGCCTGGCAGCCCGCCAGAAAGAACCCATATCACCTCTTACAGCCTCGGGAGGGTTTTCGTCACTTTGACTGTATTGGGTGGCTTCAGTATCTGTACTCGTGGACAGCTCAAGATCCCCTATAAAAATGCTCTTATGGTGCTATGCATGGACAAGTTGCTTCCACATCCGGGGCCTAAAGTCAAAATACTATTGGATCCCTGCCCCTATATAAGCTTGTAACTTCCTCTAAATAAACAGTTCCTGCTTGAGACAGAACACTCCAGCTCGTGGTGGTTTCGCGCTGGACGACTTCACCTTTCTCGGCTTGACCTTGGGGAGTGCCTGGGGACTCCCCTTTTCCGCTGGTCGGAAAAGCTGACCCCCAGCTTGAGACCCCAACAATTGATTGTATTTCTTCTTCTGAGAAGTGTCTGTTCAGCTCCTTAGCCCATTTATTGATTGGGTTGTTTGGTTTTTTGGTGTTAAGTTTTTTGAGTTCTTTATATATCCTGGAGATCAGTGCTCTATCTGATGTGCGTGTGGCAAAAATTTGTTCCCAGAATGTAGGCTCTGAGTTCACCTCATTGATTGTTTCCTTTGCTGAGAAGAAGCTTTTTAGTTCGAATCCATCCCATTTATTGATTCTTGCTTTTATTTCTTGCGCTTTAGGAGTCTTGTTAAGGAAGTTGGGACCCAATCTGACATGATGAAGATTTGGGCCTACTTTCTCCTCAATTACATGGTCTAATTCCTAGGTCATTGATCCGCTTTGAGTTGAATTTTGTGCATGGTGAAAGATAGGGGTTTAGTTTCATTTTGCTGCATATGGATTTCCAGTTTTCCCAGAACCATTTGTTGAAGAGACTATCTTTTCTCCAGTGTATGTTTTTTGGCACCTTTGTCTAGTAAGAGATAACTGCATTTGTGTGGGTTTGTCTCTGTGTCTTCTATTCTATACCATTGATCTACAAGTCTATTTTGGTGCCAAATACCATGCTGTTTTTGTTATTATAGCTTTGTAATATAGCTTTTGTGTTATTATAGCTTATTCTTATGGTAAGCATTTTCATTATAATGTGCCTTGGTGTGGATCTGTTGTAGTTTTGTACATTTGGTGTCCTATAAGCCTCTTGTATTTGATTTTCCAATTCATTTTTCATGTTTGGGAAATTTTCTGATATTATTTCATTGAAGAGATTGTGCATTCCTTTGGTTTGTATCTCTGTGCCTTCCTCTATCCCAATAATTCTTAGATTTGGTCTTTTGATGTTATCCCATAATTCTTGGATGTTTTGTTCATGGTTTCTTATCATCTTCATTGTGTGGTCAACTTTATTTGCAAGATTATATATTTTGTCTTCATTGTCTGAGGTTCTGTCTTCCAAGTGATCTAGTCTGTTGGTGATGCTTTCTACTGAATTTTTTATTTGGTTTATTGTTTCCTTCATTTCAAGGATTTCTGCTCTGTTTTGTTTTTTTTCCCAAAGTCTCTATCTCTTACTTGAAGTAATCTTTTGCTCCCTGTATTTGCTCTTTTATCTCTTTGTTGGAGTGATGAATTATTGCCTGTGTTTGCTCTCTAATCTCTTTGTTGGATTGATCAATTTTTGCCTGTAATTGCTCTCTTATCTTATTCTGTGCTACACAGATCATTTTAATTATGTAGGTTCTGAACTCCTTCTCTGACATTTCATCTACTATGCTATCAATGGATTTTATTATTGTAGCATCTTGGTTTGTTTGGGGCATTTTTTTTTTTTTTGGTACTGGAGATTGAACTCAGGGGCACTCGACCACTGAGCCACATCCCCAGCTCTATTTTGTGTTTTATGTAGAGACAGGGTCTCACTGAGTTGCTTAGCGCCTCGCTGTTGCTGAGGCTGGCTTTGAACTCACAATTCTCCTGTCTCAGCCTCCCTAAGTGCTGGGATTACAGACTTGCACCACCATGCCCAGTGTATTTGGGGCATTTTCTTCCCTTGTTTTTTCATGTTGTTCACATGTCCTCCTCTCTAGCAGTGCTGATCTGAGGTATTACAGTTTCTACCCTATAATCTTGTAGTGTCCCTGCAAGTAGTATAACGGGGCCTGCAGAGACCTTGGGGTTGATCTTCCTGGTCCTGGCTGTTGACTCTAGACAAAAGTAGGCAGGGACAGCTGCCGGTTGGTAGATGGAGGCCGCAGCATGGTTTCCTCCTCTGCACTGTCTTGGTCTGGATCTATGACCAAGAATTGCTGAGCTCAGACTAATTTATCTAGGTAGATTCGTGGGGTGAATCACCAGCCTCACAACAGGATGGGTTTTATAAGCTTTAATAAGAGACAATATAACAAAGTAAGCAACAGTTATACTTTGCAATATTGAATCTTGTATATAATGAATGAATAATATAGAAGAACAGAAAGAGAGAGCGGCTCCAGCACAATAAGCACTCATCAATCAACATCGGATAACACAACACAGGTTTGCAAGTACACTTAAAGCATCATCATTACCTCCAGCACCCAGCCTTGGGTAAAATAAACAAACACATAGGTAAGAGCCTTCCTCCTCAAAGCACCATTCAAGATCCTTCTTCTTTACTCACAACAGCATCAACACCTTCAACACCTATCCTCGGGTAAAATCAGCAAAATCAGCAATGACGAGGGTAGGGTAAGAATCATAGGTAAGAATCCTTCTTGTCCACTGAAAGCATCATCATCACCTTCAACACCCAGCCTTGGGTAAAATCAGCAACACCAAGAGTGGGGTAAACACACAGGTGAGAATCTGCCTTCCACCTCGCAAGTCACCTTCCTTCTTCTCATCATCAGGTTCCTTCTTCTTACTCAAAACAACAGATTCTTTCTTCCCCATTTGAAATTTCTTTCCAGATGGATCCCCTTCTTCTTCTGTCGGGTTGGATTCTTTCTCTCTTGCTCCGGTCCAGTTGGATACCTTCTTTCTTCCGTCCAGATGGGTCCCTTCTTCCTCTGTCTTCTCTCTCCTTTGGAGGGCTTAAAAAGACACAGCAACCCCTCTCAACATGCAGTCCAGCGTTATGCAGCTGGCCTGAGGCTGTAAAATCTCTGTGAAGTGGGAACTGGCCAGGTTCCAAAACTTACAGGATCAAAGGCTGAAAGTTTTGAGGCACCAAAAGCTGGCCAGTGCGCCAGATGGCCCCAAACAATACCATTGAGGGTGCTTCCTCAAAGTTTTTTCCAAATTCCTCACTAACGAGCTCCCCTGTCCTAAGTCACACTCAAGGACGGGCCCATAATATTAACTATCTATACATGCACATAGTGCCGGGGTCAGTCTGCTCCGTCTCCTTTAACCTTTTCTTTATGACAGTCTGAGAACAGCCTTTACTCAGGGATTAGTTAGCCCCGCGATGAAGGCATGATGTTGTTCTACAGCATTTGAACCAGTGCTCTGTGTATTACAAGATCTCTTTGCTCAGTGCAAACCTCAACTCTTCTCAGCTGTTTGAGCTTTTGGAATTCTTCAATCTATTGCTTATTGTTTGATTTTGTGGAGTCTTTCCCTATAGTGGTACTGACTAGAACTCACCTAAGGGTCAAGAAAACCTTCTGCAGACCTCCTGAGGTCTGCCTCTGTGAAAATATTTCCTACATGGTATTCCTCCCTGCAAAGTCTAGCCATCTTATTCTTTCTGGACATTGACTTGTGTCTCCTCAGTTCAGTAATACAGTGGACCTTTGGTTCCCTCTCTGTGCTGCAGCATGGAAGTTCATAAATCAATAAGGTGGGACAATCAGAGAGCTCTTCCTCCTTCAGTGATTCAGAGTCTTGGTATCCTATTACCCAATATCTGGAAACATTTGTTTTATACATTTTGTTTGCTTTTCTAGTGGTTTATGGTAAAGGGCAGTTCCCATAGCCCTTAATCTTTCATGGGTAGATTTGAAAATTGCTAACCTAGTTATCATTATTGGTTTATACTTCAAAATGTCATTTAACAAATTGATGACTTCACTGAGGGTTACTGGAAACATTTTTTTAAAAATTGTGTTTGGGGTTAGTTGATGAATATTCTTGAGTTTTACAATTCTACCAGGAAGCCAGGCTCTGTCAACATTTTTGTGCAATGTTGAGCTAAGAAGAGATCTTCAAAGTTCAGCTGAATTCATTGAGTCATGGCCCATTATTTAAATAAACTTTTTTCCCCTGGCACCAGGGGGTAAACCTGGGCCAGGACCTTGTGCACGCTAGGCAAGTGCTCAACCACCGAGCTCCACCTCCAGCCCTTTAAATGAACTTTTAAAATTCACACTTTATAAAGTGTTCGAGATTTTGAGAAAAGTTCCAAGACCATTCAAGGGGAAAAAATAATAATCCCTTCAACAGATAATTCTGGTACCAGGAAACAAAAGCAAAAATAGACAAATGGGATTATATCAAAGTAAAAAATCCTTTGCATAGCAAAGGAAAAAATCAACAAAGATACAACAGGAAAAAGTATTTGCAAACTATTTATCCAACAAGGGAGTATAATCCAGATTATATAAGCAACTCAAATAACTCAAGAGCAAAAAAAGAAAAAAATGCAATTAAAAATTGGCAAGTGGGGCTGGGGTTATGGCGCAGTGGTAGTGTGCTCACCTAGCACACATGAGACACTGGGTTCGATCCTCAGCACCACATAAAAATAAAATAAAGATATTCTGTCCACCTACAACTAAAAAAAAATAAATATTTTAAAAAAATTGGCAAGTGATCTAAATAGATATTTCACAAAAAAGACATACAAATGGATGAGTATATGAAAAAATGCTCAATATCATTAATCACCAGGGAAATTAAATCAAAACCACAATCAGATAATATCTTGCCCCAGTTAGAATGGCTGTTATAAAAGACAAAAAATAATAAATGCTGGCAAGAGAAAGAAGAACTTGTAGCACTGTTTGGAATATAAAGTTAGTACACCCGAGCTGGGGTTATGGCGCAGTGGTAGCGTGCTCGCCTAGCATGCTTGAGGCACTGGGTTCGATCCTCAGTACCACATAAAAATAAAATAAAGAGGGGCTGGGATTGTGGCTCAGTGGTAGAGCATTTGCCTTGCATGTGTGAGGCACTGGGTTCGATCCTCAGCACCACATAAAATAAATAAAAAAAAAAGATATTGTGTCCATCTACTACTAGAAAATATATATTTTTTTAAAAAAATTAAAAAATAAAAAATATAAAATAAAGATATTCTGTCCACCTACAACTAAAACATAAATATTTAAAAAAAAATAAAATAAAGTTAGTACACCCATGGTGGAAACCAATATGGACGTTCCTCAAGAAACTGAGAATACATCTAGCATGTGATCGATCAATCCCTCTACTGGAAACCTACACCCAAAGGAAGGCAATTGGAATGTCAGAGAGTGACCTGGACTGCCATGTTTATTGTGGCACTATTCAGAATCGTGTTATGGTTTGGACTTGAAATGCCCCCCAAAGCTCATGTGTTGAAGGCTTGGTCCCCGATGCAGCAGTGTTCAGAGGTGGGACTTTGGGGAGGTGATGGGCTCAGGGGGGCTCTAAGACCATCAGTGGATGAGCCCACTGATGGATTCAGACCTTGATAAGCTCTTACGAGGTCGTGGGAACTTCAGGAGGCATGGCATAGCTGGAGGACGCAGGCCATCAGGGCGCTGCCCCTGAAGGGTGCATTTTGTCCCCAGCCCCTTCCTCTCACTCTCTGCTTCCCAGCTGCAAGGAAGTGAGCAGTTTTGTTCCTGTGGCTGTCCCATGAGCCATGATGTTTTGCCTTCCCCCAGGCCCACGGGGATGGGGCCAAGTGACCTCAGAAACCATGAGCCAAAATAATCTCTTCCTCTTTTGTTTTCTTGGGTATTTGGTCACAGTGACAGAAAGCTGGCTAACACACCCAGATATGTGAGAAAGCTAGGTGTTTGTCCGTCCATGGATGAGTGGACAGATGTGGTGCTATGCTTTGGACCTACAATGTCACCCCAGGGCTCACACATTGAGGGCTGGGTCTCTAGTTAGTGGTGCTGGTGGTAGAAACTTAGGAGGTGCAGCCTGCTTGGAGGAGGTAGGCCACTGGGAGTGTGCTGGTAAAGGGAATATTTTGTACCTGGACACCCTTCTCTCTTTCTCTCTCTCTCTCTCTCTCTTTCTTGGCTGCCAGGAGCTGAGCCCCTTTGCTCCACCATGGCTCCCTGCCAGGATTTTCTTCTGCCTCACCACAGGTCTCAAAGAAATGGAACCAGTTGACACTGGACTGAAACCTTTGATGCTGTTGGCCAAGTAAGGCTTTCCTTTCACTCCTCCCAGCACACGCATATACACACAGGTGAACACACACACAATGGAATATTACTCTGCCATTAAAAAAACCCCTGAAATCCTGCAATTTGTGGCAACATATATGAATCTTCAAGACATTGTAAGATGTGAAATAATTCAGGCACAGAAAGATAAATACTGCATGACCATTCATATGCAGAAGCTAAATAAATGGATCTTGTGGAAGCAGAGCACAGCAGTGGTTACTAGAACCTGGAAAGAAGGAGGCAGAGAGGGGACAGTGGATGGGCACAGGGGGACAACTGGATAAGAGGAATAACTTCTAATGTTCTGTGGCACAGTGGGGTGACTATGGTTGACATTTAAATGTGTATTTCAAAACAGCTAGTATACCTCTCTATTTTGCATATTTTGAATATTCCTTATACAAAGAAATGATAGATGTTTGAGGTGATGGTTACGCTAATTACCCTGACTTGATCATTATCAATGATCATTAACACAGTATGCAGTCAGAATATCATACTGTACCCCATAAGTATGTACAATTATTTTGTGTCAATTAAAAATAAAAAATGTTGCTGGGGAAAAATGCATATAGACCTGGATGTCTATATGCAAAAGAATGAAGTCAGATTCTAACTTCGTATTAGATACAAAAATTAACTCAAAGTGGATCAAAGACCTAAATATACGAGTTGAGAAGTATAAAATCTGAGAAACAGAAGTAAATCTTTGAGGCCTCAGATTTTGCAATGTTTATTTGAATACAATCCCAGCATAAGCACAAGAAAAAACAATTAAATTAGAATTCATCAAAATTAAAAATGTATGCAATTTGTGGCACTATCAAGACACTATCAGGCTGGGGATGTAGCTCAGTGGCAGAGCGCTTGCCTAGCATGTGTGAGGCACTGGATTCGATCCTCAGCACCACATAAAAATAAATAAAATAAAAAAAAATATAAAAAAGACACTATCAAGAGAGTTAAAAGGTGGCCCACAGGGTGGGAGAAAATATTTGAAAATCATAAATGTAATAAGAGCCTAGTATCCAGAATATATAAAGAACTTTTCCAATTCACCAACCAAAAAGGTGATTAAAACATGGGCAAAGGGGCTGGGGTTGTGGCTCATTGGTAGAGCGCTTGCCTAGCATGTGTGAGGCACTGGGTTTGATTGTTAGCACTGCATATAAATAAATAAAATAAAGGTCCATTGACAACTAAAAAATATTTTAAAAAGAAACATGTAAAGGACTTAAACAGACATTCCTCCAAAGAAGACATGCAAATGACCAACCAGCACATGAAAAGGTGCTTGGCTAGTATTTAGCAGGGAAATGCAAATCAAAACTAGGAGACAACTTCACACCTGCCAGGCAGGTCACTGTTATGGGTGGAACTGTGTTGTACCCTCAAAAAGGTATGTGGAGGGCTGGGGGTGTGGCTCAGTGGCACAGCACTTGCCTAGCATGTGTGAGGCACTGGGTTCAATTCTCAGCACCACATAAAAATAAAGTAAAATAAAATAAAGGTCTGGTGACAACTAATATTAAAATAAAAAAAAGGTATGTGGAAATCCTAATGTCCAGTATTGTCAATGTGACCTTGTTTGGAAACAGGGCATTTGCAGATTTAGTCATGTTAAGAGGTCATTAAGGATGGCCTTGATCAAATATGACTGATGTCCTTATAAAAAGGACGTTTGGACACAGACACAAAGGGAAGGTGGCTATGTGTGAAGATGGAGTGGAGATCACAGTTATGTTCCCACAAACTGGGGCTACCAGGAGGTAGAAGCTTCACTGGGAACATGGTCCTCCAAACATCCCCATCTGAGATTTCCACTTGTCAGAAGTATCTGTTATGTTAAGCCACCCAGAGTGTGGTATTTTCTAATGGAGCCCTAGGATATTAACATAGCTATAATTTTAATGATGGAAAATAGCAAGTGTTGGTGAGTACGATGGTTAATTTTATGTGCCAACAAGGCTTGGCCACAGTGCCCAGCTATTTGGTCAAACATTTGAGGTAGTCCTGTGAATGTGTTTTTTGGATGAGATTAAAATTTTAGTCAGTGGATCCTGAATAAAGTAGGCTATCCTCCATAATCAATGTGAGCCTCTTCCAATTAGTTGAGCCAATTCTAATTCCTTAAAGATCTTTCTCATATATACATGAGCTGAAAGTATAACATCTTAGAAGAAAACATACATCTTCATGGCCTTGGATTTGGCAATCATAGGTATAATACAGTAAGAATATGGACAAACAGGAACTCTTACAGGATGCTGGCAGAATGGAAAATAGTGCAGTCACTGTGGAAAACTATTTAGCTCCTCAAAAAGTGAAACAAAATTACCACATGACCCAGCAATTCTGCTCTGAGCTGTATACCCCAAGAGAACCGAAGACTTGTTCAAACCCAAACCTGTCTGAGCATGTTCATGGCAGCACCACTGACTATGGCCAAGCAGCAGAAACAACCCAAATGTCCCTCAACTGATGGATGAACAATCTGTGGCATGTCCGCACAATATGTCATCATTCAACCATAAAAAGCCCTGAAATTCTGACACATGCTTCACTGTGCCCAAACCAACCTTGAAAACATTAGGAAAGAAGCCACACACAAAAGGTGGTCAGGTGAGTGGTTGCCAGGTGCTGGGAGCAAGGGACATGAGGAGTGGCTGCTCATGAATGTGGGGTTCCCAAGGGGTATGTGTGAGAATGTTCTGGAACTAGTCAGTGATGAAGGTTGTGCAACATCACGAAGGCACTAAATGCAACTGAATTGTGTACTTTAAGATGGTTACAGTGATAAATTTGTTAGATGTATTTTACCCTAATTAAAAATTCACATGTACACAGGATGATTTATTAATTTATGTATTCATCAACAACTTAATGCTGTGGAAATGAAATTTCTAAACAATGAAAACCAAGATTGGTGAACCAAGAATAAAAGGTCCTAAAGTATGTGTGTTACCCTTACAAAATACAAGGCTGGCTTATAAAAAGGAAATGGAGCACTCCAAATCCTTTAAGTAGGAAAGGAACTTGAACATAGTATTAATAAAAATGAGGAAAATGCCTAGTATCTGTTATTATCAACATAGACATATAGAAAAACAGGAAAAAATAAAAAAAGAATACAAGGTTGGTGGGACTTTAGTCACAAAGAAACTGTCCTACTGTTCCTTGAAATCCAATTTGTGTGGGACAAGTGTATCCTCCAATTCCAGAAGGGAATTCAGACCTCTACCAATTCTCTTGGCCATCCTATGTAATTAACCACCACCCCCCCACCCCCGCCCAGTCACACTTAGGAAATTTCAATGTGTCATCCCATAATGGAAAGGGCTTTGCACATGAAGCCAAAGCTTTTCTGGCGTGCTGCAGGTGGGAAGGCAGCACCAGGAAATGGTGGCTTTCCTTGTCTAAGGGACAGGGCAGTGGGGACAAGGGAATGAAGGCAGAGCCGGCCCTCACCTGAGTGGCTGGCGCAGGTCCAGCAACTGTCCTCCCAGCAGGGCTCCACGGAGGAGGAGCCTCTTCAGAGTGGCCCATCCCAGCCTCCCCTGGGTGTGTTCTCTGCTCCTCCCTCAGCATGGCCAGTCTGAAGTTTGCCTCCTTGACGGACACCTGGCCTCTTGATCAGGCTGAGGACAACTTAGTATGCAGGCCACTGCTCTCACCTGCACCCTGTGCCCTGATGGACTCCGGCCCTGGAGGCTGCACCCAGCTCTGCCCCCTTTCCCCGGCTCCTTCACCCAAGCCTCTAACTAGCCACTGTCACGTCATCCTCCGGATTTTTCCAGGCAGGGGTCCATCTAGTCCACAGAATCATCAATGGACAGGGGCACATTCTGAGCTCCAGCAAGGTCTTTTGCCTAGCATCCAGGGAAGGGGAATTCCAAACACACCAGTGGCTTTCTAGAGCAACTCTCACCCCAAATCCTCTTCCTTCCCCTCTAACTCCTCACCCTTAGGTGGGAGGACTGAGAGGGTTGCAGGCTTTCAATATAAATACTAGATATGGGACAGGTATGTGGGATCCAGTACTACCTCCCTGCATGCATCAATTGTAACTTCTTGTTCCGTAGGTATACCAAAGTACATTCATTAACCTAACAGCCACCATGGATGATTTGTCGCAGACATGGCACGAGGCCCTTTTTTTACAAATATCTCATTTAAAGTTATTGATAGGTATGCTTATAACTGTTGTATCTATCACAAAACTAAGAATTCACAAAGATAACTGGAATTTAAAAATCTATGGAAGAAATTATGCAAGTAGTGAGTTTACTGATAAGATTCTCAGTAGGAAGAAATAAATCTAGAAGCCGTCTTTGAGTTTCAGACCTGGGAAAGAACTCAGTCAGTCAACCCTACTCATTTCCTTTAAGCAGCAGCTGAGGTCCCAAGTGGCTGCATGACTTGCCCAAGGTCATCACAGAGAGAGATCAGAAGACAGTTATCCGTTGCTGCAGTTCCTTTTGCTTGTAAAAAAAAAGTTACATAAATTGATTCATACTGGTAATTTTAATATTTATCAAACCAGTGGTAGAGATGAATTTTTAATGCAAAATAACTATTTCAGTCTAAAAAATTGAACAAACTGGGCTTTCAGCACTACATGAAGCTGTATGATCCTAACCTTCTGTGTGGGAGAATAATGGGTTCTTAATTGGATCTGCCTCAGACTGGAAGAATGATTTTTAAATGGAAAACCCTACAGAGGTGGTGGTGAGAAATGAGCTTTGCCAGATAAATTATTCTGGGACAAAGTAAGAGAACAAAACAATGCTAGAAAATGGCTTTTTTCTTACAGATCCCAAATAGACACAATGCAGATTGTTTGTACCCGATGAATCGCTGTGTTCACCCCCACCTTCCAGATCTTGCCACTGTCTCTTGCTCTGGTCCTTGTGGACTCTGCTTTCCTGGGTTTCATTGAAAACATGCACAGCAGCCCTGGGGCACTGTTCATTATCTAACAACTATTATGGGAAGCCAGGACGTGTCATCCAGAGTTCTCAAAGATTCCATATGCAACACAACAATCATAGGCTTTGGAGGTTGGCATGGAGCCAGCCTGGAAATAACTTGGTCCCAACACCACACCGTATTAAAATACCAAGAAAGAAAAAAACAAAAAACAAAACGAGGCCTGGAGAGCAAAGTATGTCAAGAAGGTCACACAGTTAATGGCTCTAATCACAAAAGTGAACCATTTTGACAGATTCATGAACTCGTGGGTAGCTCCATCTTCAGCTCTGAGACCTCAGAGTCATTCTGAAGCCTGAAGTGCTAATTAAACCAGAAGCATTATGGATTTACTATTTATAGGCAGTGAAATTAACTGGGCCATGAAACCCGGGGACACAGGAGGATACCTTGTCCCCTGAGATTCACATATTCCATTCCATTTTTGTGTTTTAAGGCAGAACATGGGCAATGCACAGCCCAGCTTTCCTAACGCTGCACTTGGGTTGGACTGCATCTGGTCTTAGTGGAGCCCAGCTACGAAGGTGTTTGCATTCTTAAGATTCATAAGTAATCTCACTTCTGGCAAAGGCTGCCCTCACTCAGCGAAACAACTCTTTCAAACCTACCAACAGCTTCAAAAGGACCTATTTCAGACATTTTTTTTATTATTTGAGGAGGTTTAAGCAATACTACCAAGTCAATATGCTTTTATTGAATCTAAAAGGGAAAAAGGAGAAAGGAAGCCTATGAAAATGTTTTTAAAAGGCATCCCACTTGGGTCTGCAGTTAGCTCACATTCTTCCTCCTTTTACTGGTCAGAGTGGCTTTCCCTACATTGCCAAAATCAAACAGCTCTCAGGAGGCCTAGTGCTATGAACAAAAGCACCGAAATCAAAGAACTCCCAAGTTTTAATCTGTCAGAGATTGGCTGCGTGGTGCTGGGGACGCATCATTTAACCCCTCGCCATCAGTTCCCACCTCTGTACATGAGGATAAAACTAAGAGGTGGCACCTCTTCTGGGTATTTTGTGGATTGGCTAATTAAAGCTAATTAAGACCCTGGAAAGAACCAGAAAATACTATGTAAATACCGAGTATTTATGTGCTATTAATAGTCACAAAAACTCCTCAGGGACAAGATTCTATGCAGACAGCGTATTCTCCATTGGTGATTACTAATCAGCCACTGCTTATAAAGAAAGCACTGTTTTCCAGAACAGGGTAAGGAAAAGAAACATCATGCAGAGTTGTTCAACAACACCATCTTTATTCAAAAATATATATCTATGAGACATTTCAGAATATACTGCTGCCACCAATGGCAGCCTATACTTCTAAATAAAGTCCTAAATTAATATACAAATTTAAGCTTTAAAAATATTCTTTAAGAAAAACAAAACAAAAGCAAAGGAAGATTGAAGACTTTCTGAGGAATATGACCTAAAGGAAAGGTCCTTTGAGGCCTATGGATGCCCTAAGTAAAGAAACAACACAAACCAAAACCCACCCACCCACCCCACCAGATCACCTCTTACAGACAAGGAGAAAGGTTCACTTAAATTAAATGAAGTAAGCACACTTTGGGAGGGGAGGGAAGGAGAATAAAGATTTAAAAAACAAAAGCAGTTCATTAAAACAAAACAAAACTAACCTCCTCACAGGAAGTCCACTAGCAACAGGTGTTACGAGGCCAACACATTCATTTACATAATTGCTATAGGTTCATTTCTTGCTCTTGCTATAATAATTATGCACCAATCGGTGGGTGATAATTAACCTGGGTGGATAAAACGTAGCAGTGGGCTCAATCCATCACGTTGTAACATTTTCACCTAGCTGATCAGAGCAAACAGTCTTTTGCCTGGTTTTTGGCTGGTAAAATTCTGCTTCCTTGGTGAAAGCAGAGCGTCCAAAGCGGGTCTGTTCAGAATAAGCGCACACTCGCAAGCCTGGAGCAGCCTGCCCAGGGCGGACGCGCACCAACAGCAGAGACTACAATTTATCTTGCAATTTGAGAGAAGTCACCTACCGCCCTGTGGCCTCTGGGAGAAAAACCTTCTAGACTCATTAGTTTAACAATGACAGAACACCAGGCAGTGCCAGGAAGCCAGCGACACTTAGGCTGAACCCAAACCTGAGGAATAGCACCAGCACTACCAGGTCTCCAGAGTCACACCAGGCACCTGGGTCGACTCTCCCTCGTTCTCACGTCATGGGGCAGGGGAGCTTCTGGAAGGGAAGCCTGTCATACTGTGTAAAACAGGCTATGTTTAACATGTAAAATAACATGTGATTTTTGGTGATCCTAAAAACAGCAACTCAAAATGATGGAGATTCTCAAGCCCCCTGCACTGAAACTTCTTACAGTTTTTGGATCTCAGCCTAGGGGCTACATTCCTATTACACTATTGGGGCAAATTGCTTTCTGCCCTTTCCAATGTCAAAAACAGCCTGCTAAATTTGAATGATTTACATTTTGCAGGCCTAATCTTTATGATACACAAGATAAAAATCCTCTCTAACCACATTATTTTAGTCATAATGTCAGCTGGCATGATAATGGAATTAAAAACCAAATCAATATCCCCAACTTTCCCCTCCCCTGCCGAGATGAGCTGTTCAATAACATCTGACGCAAACGCTCCTCCTCCTCCTCCTCACGTGGAGACACTGACATGTGCAGGGGCATGAAGTGATTGGCAGATGGACATGCTCAGTGTCCTATTGGCAGGGGAGATGTTCAAGTTTAGTCACCATATTGTGGACAACACCCACACAGTGGACTGAATGATCGTTTGAGCCCTGCTCCCAACGGGGCCAAGCCATACCCCTGCAGAGCCCAGACTCAACATGTCTAGGTGTTGGAGCCTCCATCCTTGGGGCCCAACAGTGCCATCCCTACCAACTACCTTCACAACCAACAGGGGCCAGAAGGGTCCTGTTTTTAGGAACATGGAACCCTTGAGAAGTGCAACCTGGGAAAGTTCAATGTAGGAACCAAGCAAGTAACTTGCTTTGTGATCTCTGGTACTGTCTCCAAACTGTGACTTCATGTCCCAAATCAGTTTTGAATCTTATTGCTAGATTTTCTGGTTTGCTCACGAAATGAATGCACGTAACCTTGACTACAGAGCACTAGAGCAGTAATTGGCGGGGTGGGGGTTGAGCAATTTGGCCAAGTCTTTATGACCAAGCTGCTCATCTGTTGTGCCACCAACTTTCTGGGAGAAGATGGTAGACAGGAAAGCCAACATTAGGAGAGAGAAGCCCTCAGTGGGAGCCTGTATCTCACCTGGACAAGCCCAGCTCAGAAAGAAGGTGCTGCTTCCATGACACAAGCTGTCACAAGGACAGGTTCTTATGAAAGCTTCCAGAAGTACACATGATTTTCCTAACTTCTGGGTGAGAGAGCGAGCTCAGGATGGCAAAGCAACAAGAGCATAAAACACGAAATGGGAGAAAGTGTCTGTGTTCTTTCAAATACGAATCTAAACTGGACTCCACTCAGGCTCTGAACTGTGCTCAGGATGAGAGGTTGCAGAGAGTCAGAAATCAGAGGCCACGGTTCTTTCTTGAGGTGGAGGGGCCAGGTGGAAGAAGAGCTAGAACCGGGGCCAGAAGGTCATTTCCAGCCATGACTGGCCCTCTTCTCTCTGGCATAGAACGGGAATCTGGGGCTTGACACCTGTCCTAGTCAGTTGAAAAGAGGTCACCAGCAGAGGGCAGAGGGGCCAAGCCGCCTGTGACGTTGGGTAGCAGTGAGAGGTCTGGCAAGCTCTGAATATGAGACTTCAGCTCCTTGCGGACCTGGGTGACTCGCGCGAGCTTCTGCTTGTATTCCTAGGGAAACAGAGAAGACAATGCATGATGAGCCCCTGTGCAGCCCCCTCAACCTCCTGCTCTCCCAGAACCCCCCGCCCAGCTTAGCCTCATCCCACAATGGGGTTCTCAAGTCCTCAAAGTCAAACTTTATCAAAGAGGAAAGCAGAACACCACGCTGGCAACAGTGGATTCAATGGTATTCAAATTAGCACTTGAGATTTAGAAGAAAAGCAGTGACACTTAATACCCACTTTCTCTTTTTAATTGGGTCTCAATAGTTTTTAAAAGTCTTACAAACACAGGCTCAAACTTTGTAATTATTTTGAAGGCTCCATCTAGCCATAGCTAGGAAAATCACTATAAAGCTGTATGTTCTACCTCAGAGCTTAGAGATAAACTCAGATCTATTGCTTTCACAAACGAGCACTACATAAGAGCAAAATGCTCCACCTGCCACTACCTGTGTCCAGGACCACCTCGTTCCATGCTGAGTAACCAAAGTAAGGCCCCTGCCTAAGCCTGCTAAGTCTCCCGCCCCAGGTGCTTCTAGACATGCTGCCAGACTTACCTTCCAAAGGCCCAGCGTCAAGAAGCCAATGCTCTGAGGTGAAGCCCGGCCTTCACTGTCTCTGTGACAGGGCTCAAGGCCTTCTGAAAGCTGCTGTTGCCCAAACTCATTCCTCACAACTTTCACCCCTGTGCCCAGGCCACCGCCCACACGAGGCACGTGTTCAAGCCCTTAAGCTTGGAGCTCCATTTTTTCCCAACCCTGGTGAAGCCCTGCCTCCACCCCTCTGTCTACCTGCCTGTGGAAATCCTTTCCCTTATCTGGGAGCCAGATCCCAGCTGCTCCCACTCCGCGTACTCCCTCAAATCCCTAGCAGGCTGCTCTGGGCTCTCCCCAGACACTGTCAATTTTCACAATCCTCAAGGGCATGGCTCTCCTGAAAGGAATAGGCTAGATTTTTTTTTTTTTTTTCTTTCCTCAGCTCCCAGGAAAGTTATATATCATCTGTACAGAAAACTGGGCCACGTGAGGTCTGTGGCTTAGGGACCCCTTGGGGCTTATCTTTTCCCCTTCTAGGTGTTTCTGCAAGGATAAGGAGGTTCTCAGGGGGCTGTGTAGCGCCTTTCCTGCATTAATGTAACCCAAAGCCCAGGCTGAAACTCAAAGACCTGGCAGTGTTTGGGCTGGCTCTGCCTCTGACTTGCTGTGAGACCAGGGATGTGGTTCCCTCCTCTCCCTATCTGATAGGGAGGGACTGAGCACACCAAACACCAGACTTTAAGTTCTAAATTCCCTGATGCCAAACTCCTTCTGCACACTTGGGGAGGTACAGGGTTTGAGGGCTTGTGTGAATTATTAATAATGACTCCCCCATCAAGCTAGTAAACTCCTGAAGACTAAGACCAGACCCATCTACTCCACCCTGCACCCACCACGTGCCCTGCATTAAGTAAACTGTAGGTGTCTAGCACATTTGCCAAATGAATGACTAATACATAAAACAAACATTATGTATAAGCACACCATATTCATAAACTTGGGTCAACAGTCACCTTTCCTTTTGGACACTGAAAGCTGACTTCAAATATGAGGATGGAAAATGCCCATGTCTCCTTGAAGGTTAATATAAAGCATGCAGACCAATGATCTCTTTGTAGACACGGTTTCATTTAATAAACTTCTGCTGAACGCTGATACAAAAAAGGGTAAAAGGTACCACTTGCCTCAGCCCAAATTCTCTGCCCGAAGCTGAGGAATGAAAGCCACCTTGACTCAGAGTTACCACCCATGGCAACTGAAGAGACTTCACTGGAAGGAGCTCACCAACAACTGCTGGAAAATCACCGAGTCTTGCGAGTAAGAGGGATCAGAAATCAAGGTTCTTTACCCTTGGGGGACCGTCAAACTAAAAACTTACCAAGTTTATCAGGTTAAAAGCAAAGGCAGATGACTGCATCAGATACCACCTTAAGTCCAAAGAATTCACCTAGGCAATTAAAAAAAAATCCCATCTGCTCATGTTTGGTAGGGGAGTGAGTGTGTATGGGGGGGTGTCTTGTAATGACTGGGCTAATATTATATTCTAGACATTGTCAAAGAAATTCCACTTAAATTAAAGGAAATATATTCCACAAGAAAGTCCTCTCTTAGGCCACTCTAAAAGCAGCTGGATCCTGCCCACACCTCCTCCTGCCACAGGTTACTCTTTATACAGGCGGTCTAATTTAACAAACACGTAGGCCCAGGAGGAAGGTTTCCCTAGAGAAGGAGGGAGTATGTCACTGACAACCATGAAAACCCACCAAGACCACAAAAGCAACCAGGAAAGACTTATAGGCCAGGATGTTAAAAGACCTCAGCAAGGGTGACTTGGTACACACGCTGAATATCCAAACACAGGTAAAGACTGCCTTCAAAACATACACCTGCCTACCAGAGACAGACGAATGGCATAGCTTAATGTCCTGAGAGAAGAGCAGGTTAAATTCATGGCAAGCCCTGAGCAGGTCAGGCTGTAGCTACGGGGGTTGTGTAAGCCCCTAAATAGACTCAGTAGTGACTACTCTGTGATCTCCCACCTCTTTCTTTTTTAAATAGATTTAGGCTTTCCAAATAAAGTCAGCTATAAATGTTGCCATCAACTGCCAAAAAACAAGAGTGAATTCAAGCAAAACTATCCTCCAAATACAACCTCAGCCTTTACTCCTCCTCCTTATGCTCCCTGTGTTGGGTCAGGGCACTCCCTTGCTAGCTGCCTCTTCCCATGATGCCACTGAAACCAAGTTCATGTGAAGCCCACTCAGAGCCTTCTGCCTCCCTGAAGTGTGCTGCACCCTACAGCCTCATTAGCACACCAAGTGCCACTCCTACAGAGAAACGATGGCAAGGTGATCGATGTGCCTTGTTTAGAAGGCCTTATACTTGTGTATGATACTGGACTAAGCCTTTAACCTAACACTCACGACGCTCTGCCTGGTGCAGGAGTTCAAGAGGTTGGGACACCCACCGCTGGCGTGGCTCTTGCCCGGCTGCTTCTCCCTGAGTTCAGTGCATCCCAGCCACAGCTGGTGCCCGTGGCTCCATCCCACACCCTCGTCTTCACACACCTGCTTTCAGTCAAGAGCAGACAAGGCAAACTTAGGAGCCCCCTGACTTTTCCTTTCCGCTCAGACATAACCCAGACCAAGAGGTGAGAGCCGAGTACACCGCAGGCGGCCAACCCTGTCACTGCAGACCTGCCCTGGGAAGCCAGGGCACAGGGAAGAGTCACATCAGACCTGCCACTGCTGCTCTGCTGCAGGACCAATCCCCAAGCTGGGGGCAGGCGCCTGTGATGAACTGCTTAGGTTTATCTGTCTGTCAAGAAATGTTTAAAATGTAGAAGGTAAGGTGCCATGTGTAGTTCTGAGATAATGCCTAGGATTTAGCTCCTGGCAAAGCTTTGGAATCTTCGCCTCATGGACTTTCTGAACTCGCAAGAGAAAACGTGTCTGCAACATCCCTCTGCTTCTGTGGATCCAGCTGACACTGAACTCAGACCATCATGGAGCACCAAGACAGCTCGCTGAGGGAACAGAGCTTACACATTCTTGGCCTTTCATGGTCAGAGCAGTGAACCAGAGCGGGCACACTGCAGATGAGCTCTGGGATAAGAGGGTTAGAAACGACGGGCTGACAGGGCAATGACTTCTCCACAGGAATTTCATTTTCAAAACAAGCAAAATTATAAGTATTTCCTCAAGCAACTCATGTAAGAAATACTGATCAAAATGTAAATACTGTCAAACCTATTCTCTTCCTTGCTAGGAAGTATTTACATGAGAAAAAATCATATTAGCAATAACACCATGGGTGGGGCTTAACTTGGAAACCACTCTCCAGCATCCAGAATCAAGACTTGTCTTTCCTTTTATTGTGCTCTGTTGTGCTGTTGGACATATGGTATATAAAAATCACCCCCTGCTCGACTACCCCCAATTAAGAGTCATAAAGGGTTATTATGCACAAAGCAGTTTATGAAGGCCCTGAATAAAGGTGACCTGCCATGCTGAATTTGAGTGGAAGAGGTGCTTCATCGCATGGAGCTTGAGAGTCGAGCCAAAAGCAGCTGACTGACAGGCATCGCGTATGCCTTCACACGCCCACCCAGCACCCTCCAGCCTGCAAGGAGCTTACCCAGCGCCACCAAGGTCCACAGGAGCACACTTACAAATCTTGGCCTCTACTCAAACAACAACTTCATATGTTCATTCTTTCATTCATTCACTCACTCATGTCTTTGGAAAATACAACATACAAATTATATTTGGAGGACTGGGGTTGTGGCTTAGTGGTAGAGTGCTTGCCTAGCATGCATGAGGCACTGGGTTTGATCCCCATCACCACATAAAATAACTAAATAAATAAAAATGTTCAACATCTCTAGCCATTAGAGAAATGCAAATCAAAACTACTCTAAGATTTCATTTCATGCCAGTCAGAATGGCAGTTATTAGGAATACAAACAACAAATGTTGGCGAGGATGTGGAGGAAAGGCATGCTCATACACTGCTGGTGGGACTGCAAATTTCAAAGTAGAAATGAGCATAAACAATATTTCGAATTATCTGTAACAACTGTAATGTGATAGGAAATATCAGTGGCTTGTATTAGTGATAAAGTCAGTTACTGCTAATACTTCTGGATTTATTGCATATATTCATAATTAGAAAAAATATTAAATTCCAGTTAGAAGTTAAAAAAAGTACACAAGACCTCCTTTTCCTATAGACTATCAATCTGTATTTCAAAACAAACATTTTTTAAATAGCATGTCTTGCTTTAACCAGAAATGTGGATAGTAAAATATGAATAAAATTTGTCTTGAAAAAAAATTATATTTGGATTGCTAATAAGAATGCTGCTGTTTTCTTCAGGGATCCATAGGGGAACAAAACCACCACTGACCAGCACCACTCCCTCAGCCAGCTCTATGCTCCCCTATGACTTAGTGGCAGCTGCGACATTTCAAAATGATACATTCTGGGGTGTCACAGCAGGCCTGGAGCTGCTGAGTAAGACACTGGGGAAGATACAAGGAAAAGAAGAAACTGTGGCTCCAACCCCAATGCTTCATGACCAAAACATACAAAGAATGCCCCAAAAGGAAAAAATGACAAAATGGCTAGAATTAGAGGAATGTTCTCAAAGCAATCCAACCCATTCATCAGAGTCATCACAGGCAAATGGACTTCTTAAACTTGGAACAGCACTACAAAGTGTTTTCAGGGTACTTCTTTCTTCCCAGAGGCCCCTCTACATGAGAGGCAATTAAGACAGATTGGACTGCCATAACAAAAACCCCATTACAGGGACTGGCAAAAGTAAGGGAAGAATAAAGAGTTATGTTTCTACACATAGACTAACACAAATGAAACAAACTAAGTAAAATCAATTTTAGGGCCAGGCAATTTTTCAAGCATTAATATAATCATAAACCTAAATATTGGGCTGGGAATGTAGCTCAGCGGTAGAGCGCTTGCCTCGCATGCATGAGGCCCTGGGTTCGATCCTCAGCACCATATACAAAGCAGTAAAATAAAGACATTGTGTCCATCTACAACTAAACAAAAAATTTAAAAAAAATAAATAAATAAACCTAAATATTTACATTGTAATAGATACCTATAAAATGACTTAAAAAGATACTTACAAACAACAATGCTTACTTTCAATCATGTAGTGGGGTCTCCCATTAGATAAAACCAAAATACTAAAGAGAAACTATAATTTTTTTCCCTCTAAAGTTGACGATCAAAAAGGTATGCTTTATGAAAGGAACAAAGACCCCATAAACTGGCTTCCTCGGTGGTCCTTTTAATGAAGGTTACTGATGCTATGCAAACATCAAAGGCACAGACCATTCCAACTGCCTCTCCCTTTGGGCTGAATACTGGTAGTCAAACAGCCTGAAGAGCAGCTGAGAAACAGCAGAAATGAAAAAGACCGTTTTCACACAAAATCGTCTTCGCCAATGCTTACTGTGACTCTAAGTGCTAGCAGGTCTCCCCAAGCGGCCTACAGTTAACTCCTCTGCATTTGGATATAGCTCGTTTCATAAGCAATAAAAAGACCAATTCCCTTCAATCAGCAAACTAAAAAAGAAGGAAAATACATGTCTCCTACCTCCAAAAGCCTGAGTACATCACATCCCTCCCCCTGAAGGGAGGTGGCTATGGCAAAATAGAAAAAACTCTGAGTCAGAAAACCCAAGTCTGAATCCTACTCTCCCACTGCCTGTGGTGTGAGCTAGGATGAGACGAGAATGGGAGCGGTGCCCGTACTGCAGGGTGGTCCTGAGGCTCAGATGAGACCAGCACCTGCTAACGTTCAGCGTGAATTAACAGACCTAAGGGGGAAGAACAACCGGCCCTCCCATATCCTAGTATTTCATGAGCAACACTTCATCTTCCTCATTTATAGGTTAAGATGATATATATGCACAGTACAAGAAAAGTTATTGTTAGTGGAATGCAAAATGCTTCTTTCAACCAAATATTTGAGCATGTCCTTAAAATTTAGCACATTAACTAGAAGCTTCCTTAAGGACAGAAAGGTCCTTTGGCACCTTTCTTCTTTAAAGATTTAGTGTCAAGACTGGAAAATAAGTCCCAGAATTTTTAAACTAGGCGCCATCATAATCCAAAGCCATCAAGCTACAGGCCCAGAGAAAAAGGAACTTGTCTGCAGAGCAATCCCAGACCTCGTGGGAACACCCCCCAAAGTGAAAGGAGTCCCCACTGAAGGATACTTTGGCCCTGGCCAGAGATGAACCGAGGTGCCACTGCGCCTGCTACCCCAAAACCAGAGTGTTGGGCTAAGTATCAGGAGAGGACTGGGCAAACAAGAGCGACTACCACGACATATGCAGGAGAATAATCAAACCATCCCCAACAGAACGGCAGACTCTGGCGCTCTGAAGGAAGAGAGCTGAGGCAGCACATACGAGGGGCGGGGCACACTTGGCTGTAAGGAGTGGGAGTCTGAGGGAAGATTTCCCTTTGCAAAAATTGTATGACTTAAGATATAAAATGTACAGAGATTGACTAGGTAAAGGTAGATGGAAGAGTACTCTAGGCAGGCAGAAGGGAAGGCGCACGTAAAGCCTGAGACTGAAGCAGCAACATGGATACCACTAGAGAACACAGCAGGAGACCTGGCTGAGGGGGCCACCGGGGCCAGGGCAGGGGTAGGGACAGGAGGGACAAGAAGTCGGGTCCACAGTTTAGGAGCAAAGAGAAGCCATTTAAATGTGTAAGTAGGGGAACGACAAGCTCAAAGTTGCATTCTGAAGTCATCAGGGGTGCCCCGTGATTCCATCACGGGGCCTAAGAACAAACGGATCAATTATGAGGTAGGCAGAAGGGCAGCAGGGAGAGGTGGGTTTGAACTAACATGGTGAAAGAGGAGACAGACGGACAGAAGAGGGACAGATTCAAGAAAAACAGAGTGGGAAAAATTACAATGGCCTGCTGACTGACCAGCTGTGGAAGACAGGGATGGAGGTCAACCAGGCAGAGGTGCACAGAGGAACTGAGGGGGGCTGGGACAAGAGGAGGCTGATATGAAAGATCCAGAGGTGGGAAAAGCCAGGGAGGGACATTGGGCGGGGACTAGCGTCTGGTTCTGATGACTGGCAATGCCACTCTCTGAGTGAGGTTAAGAAAAGGAAGGATAGGAAGACAATGGTCTGTCTCAGCCATATAACTAGAAATGTCTGGGCTACTGATGCCATCAGCTTTTAGGTGGTAACTGAATCCACTTTAAGTATGAGTCACTCAAGGAAAAGGTCCAGCATGAGAAAAAGGCTAACAGCATACATGTGCAAGACTGAGCAGAGAAAAGCTTCCAAAAGTACAAAAAAAGCAGACCAGAACCAGCAAAGGGTGGTTTACAAACTAGAGAACGAAAACATGAAGGTATTAAAACAAAAACAAAACAAAACCCCACAGTATTAAATGCTAACAAGGGGGCGCAAAATGAGAGGGAAATAGAAGACAGAAACTGAGAATCTCTTGGTGTTTGAGATTAGGCTGCTGGACGGGAGACTGCGACAGTGCTTCAGAGGAATGAAGATACGTACGCCAACCTATGGCGCAGCAAGGGCAAAGGGACATGATGTAGTTGAAAAGGGACAGTAGTGTGGAGGATGTGCCTATATGAATGCGATGACCTTTTTCAATATTAGAGTGGCAAAGCAGGCTGTGTGCTGAGGACCCCTCAACCAGTCTGCTGGAGGCGTTTTCCACAGATAAGAAAGTCAACTGCCCCTGAAGGTCTTGTGTGCCGAGGAAGGGTGGAGATTAAGGATTTCAGGTGAGGGTACTGGAAACTGTTGCCCAACATGAGAGTAACTTTTTTTTGGTACCGGGGATTGAACTCAGGGGTACTCGACCACTGAGCCACATCCCCAGCCCTATTTTTGTGTTTTATGTAGAAACAGGGTCTCACTGAGTTGCTTAGCGCCTTGCTGTTGCTGAGGCTGGCTTTGAACTCGCGATTCTCCTGTCTCAGCCTCCCAAAGTGCTGGGATTAAATCACATCAAAGATAAAAGGCCACAAGGACCAATGGGCCTCCATGGAGAAATCCAGGAGAGGCCCAGCACAAGCAACGCAGCTCTCATTACTAAACCACAATTGGGTCAACGGCTTCTTTATGCAAACGACTTTTAGTAAGTCTACGTCCCACAGAACAGAAACACTGTGAACAAAAGAAAAGGCCTTGGAGAAGCATCCAATACCTCACTCCAGGCATCATGGAGAAGTGAATGTTTTACTCATAACCAGTGTCCAAGTCCCTAGAAGGTCCAAAAAGGCTGTTGGTAAATTTTGTTGAGTTCAAATTTGCAAAGTTATTGTGTTTGAAATTCTCAAAGTTGCTAATGACTGAATTAAGCAAAGAGAGCTGAGCACCCTTTTTCAAGATGTTTAAAGATGAACCTAAATATGGAAGAGAATAAATAAGGGGGTAGGCAAAACGTCAAAGCAGCTGGCTGTTACCATCTTTTTTTTTTTCTTTTTGGTACCAGGGATATTTAAAACTAAGCCACATCCCCTGTCCCAGCCCTCTTTATTGTTTTTAAGACAGGGTCTCACTAAGTTGCTGCAGCTGTCCTTAAACTTGTGATACTCCCACCTCAGCCTCCTGAGTCACTGGGATAATAGGTGTGTGCCACTGTCTCTGGCTGGTACCATCCCTTTTACATGAAGCATTCCACAATTTTGGGGACTCATGGATTTTGTTTGCAAAGGTTTCATTCTGACTTCTGATAATAAATGATATTTCTGCCCTAATCACAGAAAAAGACTTTCTGATCTTATTTCAAGCCCTAATTTTTATAGAGAGTTAACTTCCAAGACTGCAAAATATGCCACCCACAATTTCACTTTCTCCAAAATCCCTACTTGAAGCGGGAGAAGACCCACCTTAATGATAGGAACATTCATAAAGACTAAAATAGGTCTTTGCTCAAAATAACATGTCAAACAGTTAGCTACTGGAGCTCAAATTTCTGTAATTTGAATCCTCCTCTCAAAATTATGCTCACTCAAGTCAATGTTATAATAAGTACCTGCTATTTTCCCACAGCTGTCTCAAATGTAAATAAGATCATTTAAAAGCCAGAAGAGAGGCCCGTTTGTCTAATTAAACTATTCAATATTTACTCCTTCATAGAACAAAGACAGCCTTAACTTGGGGAGAGTAATATGTGAAAGCTTGATGAAATCCTAGAATGCCCAAGATGCTTTGAAAAAGAACGTGAACTCTGGAGGCAGGAACGCACACAGCGCTCAGCAGACATGAAGACAAGCAGACCCCTGCACACACACAACCACTTCTGGGAATCTACCTGAGGGAAATGACCCAAAGACTGAAGGTCAGCCCAAAGACAAGAACGTGAGCGAAGGATACTCAAAACGATTACTGAATATCCAGCCACAGGCATGTAAGCAGTTATTTAAAATATTTACAAAGTTTTTTTAAAAAGGGAAAATAATTATACTAAGTAAAATAAGGCATGGTGGAAAACTATTTGTACATTCTAATTTTAGAAAAAAATAAAGAAAATATATCAAAATTAAAGAGTCACTAGATTAAGAAAGAGATTATGATTTTTTCTTCATATTTATTTGCTAACTTTCCTTTAATGTATTGCTTTTATAGTCAGAAACAAAGCAACAACTGAGTGTTATGTGAATATGATCAAGGGCCCAGATGCTGTTTTACTTGTATATGTACTTTTGTGCTACACACAACAGCTGAAACCCAGCAGAGCCGTTCCAGGAGGCAGGGATTAATGCTACCTACAATGGGCTAGAGATGTAGCTCCGGGTACACAGCTTGCCAAGCATGTACCAGTCTCTGGTTTAAACCCTACCACAGTCTCAAGGAAAAAAAGAAAGAAAGAAAAAAAGAAAAGCGGGGAGAGGGAGAAGAGTTGGACTACAAAAAGGAAAACACTGCCAAAGAGCTTTGCTTGAAATCATGTCACTTTTTCACTGTGAAGTCTCAAGTGCTGGCTAACCATGTCCTTCAGTCATTAAGTATGTGAATATGGCTTTTCCCACTTCTGGAGTGAAGAAATATATCCCAAATTTCGTACTGTAATAAAGAACATACATACACAACATGATAGAGAAAAGCTCTAGATGTAAATCTGGAGGGTCAGCAGGGACCAAAATCAACAGAAGGAATCCAAGGACCCAAGAGAGAGCCACTAAGCTTCCTATAACAGAACCAAATGCATCAACTCAAAAAAAGTCCCCACACATTGGAGGGAAGCCTGAGGGAAAAAAAGACCCTCATATTAGTGTAAGGGATAAAAAGGCAGAGGGCAAGCCATGGTCTGCTGTGTGGGAGAGGAGTGGAGTACAAGTCCCCCACCGCCAGGCAGGTGTAAGCAGACGGACCTGACCCAACAGGTGTTCTAACCACCCTCTTGCTGACAGCACTGTTGGGGCAGTGAGAGCACCGGGTGCTGAGCAGTGGCAGTGTGAAGGCCTGGGGGCAGGAGGGCAGTGCTACCAGGGCCCCTCAGCCCCCAGGAAGCATAGTGGATCAGCACTGAGGTTGGCAGATTCCAGTACTGGTCCCTGCTGACTTCCTTTGTGACCCTGAGTGGCTCATATAAAACCTGAGCTTAGTTTTCTTATCTAAGGTGAGGATTAGACCACCTGCTTTCATCTGCATTTACTCTAAGAGACAATGACATAGTGGCCCTGATCATCATGAGGGAGAGAACTGACTCTAAAGTTGACAACAAGGAGCTCTCTATCTCCACCTACTGCCTGTCCCATTACTGAAACAAATGCTTCTAACCATCTGCACCCTGCAGGGAGGTGGGGGATGCTGCCAAAAATAACAGACGGCCCTCAGTTTGGTTTAGTACCCCATCAGCTGTAGCCAAAGAATTTCTCAAGTTTTTATAACCACAATGCAAACAGAAACATGAAGACTCACAAGGCAATGCTGGATTCTAGATCATTTCCCCCTTCCCAGCTGCATCGTCAGCAGCAAAGTCTCTACCGAGTATTCATTACAGCCAAGTGGGAGGTGCCAAGCTGGGGAGAAAAAGCAGCAGCCCTAAGTTCACTGAGGCACACTCACCCCCCAACATCAGAGCAAGAGATGTCACTGGCACAGCAGTGGTGAGGACAGTAGGAAGGCAGGCCTTCATAGCAGAGGCGGCTCTCTCACACTTACAGAGGTCCCTCTGGAATGCTTTCACACAGCCATTTTAGTCTCCCTACATAAGATGTCATTTCTCTACAACAAGATTCTTGGGAATTGTTTAAAATTGTTTAATTAATTCAACTTTGGCTACTCCTCTGTGCAGGATATTTTCCTGCTGTTTATCTCATTGAATCAAGTTTAAACAAAACAATACAAACTTGATGGAAAGTTACCAGATGTCTGGCCTGAATTCTAACCTCCTCTGGGTCTGAGCTGCTTCGCCAATTTAGAAATCAGGCTATATGATCTCTAAGGTTCCTCTGCAAACAACTTCACTTACTCCTATCCAAGGCCTCTATGTGTCAGAGGAGAGGATTAGCACTGACTACTGCAAGGCCACACTACTCACCTTGATCTGTGGTCGCTGATGCTATGGCACCTAGGTAAGGCCTTTATGTCAAATGCACCAGTAAGTGACACTCTAGGATGCTTCTGAAAATCCTGCAGCAGACTTAAATAAATGGAAAGACATCTCTTATTTATGGATTGAAAGACTTAAGATTGTTAAAATGGCAATACTCCCCCAAATGATTTACAGATTCAATATAATCCCTAATAAAATTCCAGTGGCCCTTTTTGTTCTCTTCAGAAATGAAAAGGTGATGCTCACATTTATATGCAACTGCAAAAGATCCTAAATAGCCAAAACAATACTGAAAAGAACAAAGTTTGGAGACTTGATTTAAAACTTGCTACAAGGCTATCATGATTGACTGTGGTACCATCATAGGAACAGACACACAGTCAATGGTACAGAATTAAGAGTCCAGAAACAAACCTACACATCTGTGGCCAACTCATTATTGACAAGGATGCCCAGGATTCTGCTGAAGGAAAAAATAGTCTCTTCAACAAATGCTGCAGGGACAGATGTATAACTACATGCAAAAGAGTGAAGTTGGTTCCATACACAAAATAAACTCAAAAATGGGTCAACAATCTAAATGTGAGAGATCAAACAATAAAGCTCCTAGAAAAAATACAGAACTAAAACTTCATGACTTGAGATTCAGCAATGGTTTCTTAGATGTGACACCAAAATCAAGAGCAACGAAAGGGAAAAAAAGATATACTGGAACTCACTCTGTCCCCCCCCTTAAAAACAAAAACAAAAACTCTTAAACTTTTGTATGTCAAAGGAGAGTATTAAGAAAGGGAGGGCTGAAGATACAGCTTGGTGGTAGAGCAGTAACCTAGCATGTGTAAGGCTGTGTAAACCCCTGGCACGAATATAAGGATGGGTGGATGGGGGGGTGGGGTGGGGCAGGCATGCAGGCAGAAAGAAAGACAAGAAACCTACAGAACAAGAGAAAATACGTGCAAATCATCTCTCTGACAGGACAGAGTATCTGGAATACATAAACAACTCTTAAAAGTCAAATAAAAACTACTAAAACATGGGCAAAGGACTTGAATATATCTCCAGTGAAGATATATAAATGGTCAACAAGCACATGCAAAGATGCTTAAGGTCATTAATAATTAGGGAAACGCAAAAGCAAATCAAAACCATCATGAGATACCATTTCACATTTATTAGGTTGGCTAGACTAAAAAGACAGATAGTAAGTGTTGACAAGGATGTGGAAAAATTAGAAGCCCTGTACATTGCTGATGATAATACAAAATGGTGCAACTACTATAGAAAACAGGTTCCTCAAAAAGATAAACACAGAGTTACCATATGATCTGGGGACTCCACTATTAGATACACACGCCCAAGAGAAATGAAAACATATCCACACAAAAACTTGTACATAACTGTCTACAGCAGCATAATTCCTAATAACCAAAAAGTAGAAGAAATTCAAATATCTATTAACAGATGATGGACAAACTGTGGCAGATGCATGTAACTAGGATTGTTATTCTAATAATTATTATCAATAATCAGCCACAAATAGGAATGAAGTATTGATACAAGCTATAGTGTGAATAAAATTTAAAACATTACACTAAATGAAAGAAACCAGACAGAATTAGATAAAATACCCAGGACAGGCAAATCCATCAAGACAAAATGTGCACTAGTGGTTGCCAGCAGCTGGAAAAAGTGGAGCATGGGGACTGACTGGTTACTAGGAAAGAAGTTTTCATTTGGGGTGATGAAAGTGTTTTGGAACCTTTTAGTTGATAGTTGCACATGGTATTGTGAATGTGCTAAATGCTAAATTGTGAATGTTGCTGAAAGCAACATTCTTTAAAATGGCTAATTTCATACAAACTTCATCTCAACCAACAAATCTGCTGCTAGGGAACACACTGCCCAGAGCTCTTCCCTGTGTGGCATTAATTTATGTGCCTGATGGTGCAGCATGTGTACCACAGAAAGGATGTCCCCTTCCAGTTCTAGATCACGGACAGACACAAGACCTATATGCAAAGAACTGACATGCTGAGGAGGTACAATTGCAGGCACCCAAGCCTTTCTGTCTGTATCTATAATGCTTGTACAAACAGGTCTCTCTCACACACACACATATACTCTTTCTTGTTCTGATGGCTCTGATGAATACGCCCCCATCATGCTGTATTCAAATCGACAAGATGGGAGGTCTCTCCAACCCAGCTAGATAAGGCTTGTGGGCTTTGTCACTTGGGCAACAGTCCTGTTAACAACAAAGCTTTCCTTCTTATAAGCAGTGACATTTCAAGGGGTTTTTTGGGCATGTTTGGCCTCTACCTTTTCGAATGGACCCCTTTTCAGAGCTCCACATTCTCTAACCTCACCTCTGGGCAGCTACCCACACCTCCTTCCACATCCCTCCATTTCTAAGTTTCCTCGTGTTCAAGACAAAGCATTACAGATCTGCAGCTTTCCCGCCAACCTTGCCTAGAATTTAAGGGAAAGGTGTTAGGCCAATGTCAACCATGACGCCCAGAGGCAGAAAAGAATGGTAAAAAAAATTATCAGCTCAAAATGAACCATGGTTCTACTTAAAGGAAAGAAGTAGCACAAAGGAGAAAACTCAGAGGAATTTCTATCAAATAGTCACTTTTATTTCCTAATGTGGTCTTTACAACCACAAATTAAATCAAGTGAGTTAAACCACTTAATGCAACCTAAACATAACTTTTTCTTTATAGGAACAGTCACACCAAATGATGAATTTCAGTCAAAGAACAAGTATTTATTGAGGAACAAATATGAATGTTTCTGGCACTGTAAGAGCAAAGAGCACACAGTCTAGCAAACTTTGGAAGCCCTGCTGAAGGCATATGGTATTCAGGAACAGCCCATGCATTTGATAATTCACTTACATTTTTAATAAACATCTGATCAAATTAATATATTCTTAGCATTTTTCTTGGTCTGTTTCAATTAAGACATAACAAGTTAGAATATTCTCCTTCCTTATAACAAACACTTCCCACATTCTGTGTTAATGCCTTATTTGCTGCACTATACCTTAGTGGTGTATGGGCTTTGAGCAGAGGAAGCATTATTTTGCTCTTTTGTCCATCACTGACTAACAGACTGCTGACTCTATGAATGCACATGCAGCCCCTTAAAGACAGAGACCCTGGTTCCCACTGGTACCTCCAGCACCTCCTTCCCACACCCTGTCTTTATCTTTCTTCACAAATCTGTCTTGACCAGTCCAGTGGCTCCCCTTTTATAAACATACTTCTTTTCTACAATTGCTATTTCCTTTTACAAGAAAGTTTTAATGCCTGACAGGAAGTCTGAGTATACCTTAAGCTACAATCAGAACTGTCACTTGGGTTCTGAATCTCACCATAAACAACAATCATTTGGTCCTATGCTGTTTATACCAAAAGATGATTTCCTTGAAACACAATCTCCTTTGAGCCATGAACTGTCCCTCCTAGATCCTAGGCTCTGAATCAGGATATCCCTAACTTGAAGCTTAGGGGTTCCTAAAAATCTAACACAATATTCTCAAAAAAGAGATGCTTATTACACGAAGCAGGATATACACTTAAAAGAAAATACAAACAAGCCAAGTGTTAACAAATTAGAACTTCTGGGGGAAAAAAGTATGCCAAGTGAATTATTGTTTTTCCAAAGAATTCCATGTATGTACACACTGAGGGCAATGAAAGGATTTAAAAAAGAGAGATTTAATTAGCATTCTGATGCAGTAGTTTTAAAATAAGGACTGGCTGTGTTACAAAAATAAGGGTTAAAAGACAGAAATATCTTATGTACTATCCCTATCAATAAGAGTTTTGGGGGGCTGGAGTTATGGCTCAGTGGTAGAGCACTTGCCTAGCATGTGTGAGGCACTGGGTTCGATTCTCAGCATCACATATAAATAAATTAATAAAATAAAGGTCCATCAACAACTAAAAAATATTTTAAAAAAAGAGATTTTGGAGGATTTTGAGAAATTAAGAATATTAATGCATTTTTTAAGTTGCATGTCAGGTTTTACTATCACTTTAAGGGTGTAATGGAATAAAACCAGTCTATTACAAACACACGAGAGGGAATCTCAGATTCCCTCAGACTGTTCATAATTTTAGTAAGCATAGACAAAGAACCAAAGCCAGCTCTTGATACCTTGTATTTTAGCTAGTCATTTGCTTTCTTAAATGCAGCACATTTCACTCTATTTTTGCTATGGTTCTGCTCAAGTGGCTGAGAGACATAGTTTGGTATGAGAACTTTTAGTTCAGACTCTGTGCTTTGCAGTGCTAGGATCTTCCTGTTCTGCTTAAGGATTCCAATGTCATTCCACAGCATGAACCAGCAGAGGAATGTGCGCTGAAAGGCTACAGAACAAACCCAAATCTCTGATCCATTTCTGTGCCTCATATGGCACCACCAAACCACTGGTTCTACAAAAACCAGAATGATTCCCCAAGAAATAGACAGGAAAGTGCACCTATGTGTTGGGGGTGAGGGTGGGAGTGGAGGTGGCAGAATAAAGAGTTAACTAGCTCTACCAACAGTCTCCTTCTCAAAGACTCCGTCCTCTATGGTAGCTTGCCAGGTTCCACCCAATAACAGCAGCTGCTCATGATAATCAATGTCTGACAGATCAGAGAAAGCCCTTAATGTGTCGCCAAGGGGCAGTTCAACAGATGGCATGGTGACTTACAACCAGAATCATTAATTACACTCTCTTATTAGTCCCAGGGCACAGTGCTGAAAATGCTTTCTCAGTGAAAGATGAGCATTTCAGATAAATGACCGTCTGGTACTGCCTGCAAAACTCCCTTTAGGATTTCTGGTCAGCACCAATTTCTACATCCAAGCCATACCATTTTTACCGTTGTTTCCCATCTTCCATGTTCAGGCCGGCTAGGATATGGAGTCCCCACCACCACTAGCCACCTCAGCTCCCTCAATCACTGCAGGTCAGGACATGGCAAAGAGTACCATCACTCACCTCCCCTCTTAAGTCAGCTGACTATGCGGAATGACATGCTAACGGTCACAGCCAGCACCAGCTCCATGTCCCCTCCCTGAGTGCAAGAGAACACGCAGGGGTGGGCTAGCTTTCCCGCTCCCTCATCTCCTGATGGGCTCTCAGAGCTTTCTTACAATATAATGTGACTGGTTTTCCAACTCATAAGTGTCCTTTCTTCAGAACCACCAGCCACAGCTCTTATCTATGTATCTTAAAAAGAGTAGACATCCCTAACGAAAAGGAGGCCTAGCAGCTTAAGGCAACAAAAAAATCCCCAAATGTCCACACTGCTCGCTCTGCTACCCCATGGGACTAAGTACTACATACCTAACTAAGAAGCCAAACAGTGCATAGTGAGGAAATGCTTCTGCACTCAATCCTGAGGATAGACTTATGCCCTCAATACCGGGTACAAATGAGTTCTTTCTTGAATCTAGCTCCATATACATTACAGAAGCCAGGTGTAATTACTGTGGCATGCCTATAATCCCTGCGACACAGGAGACTGAGGCAGGAGGACTACAAGTTTGAGACCAGTTTTGGCAACTTAAAAGAGATTCTGTCTCAAAATAAAAATGTCTGGGGCTGGGATTGTAGCTCAGTGGTAGAGCGCTTGCCTTAAATGCATGAGGCACTGGGTTTGATCCTCAGCACCACATAAAAATAAATAAATAAAGATATTGTGTCCATCTACAACTAAAAATAATTTTTTAAATAAATAAAAATGTCTGGGGATGTAGCTCAGTAGTAGAGCACCCCTGGTTCCAATCTCCAGTACCATAAAAACTAAAAAACAAACAAACAAAAATTTACTATGAAATTTCAGAACTAATATAGACAGCACAGAAACAGTTGTTATTTGCCTTAGCATAGACCTAAGAAATAAACCCCAAATGACCCAAAATAAGGAAATTTTTAAGCATTTTCTAAATATCACCAAATAAAACATTCTTTGGTTTTGCTGACCCTTCCTATACTTCGATTTTTTTTTTTTAGTGTAAGGTTACACTAAAGTAATATTAAGATCCTAAATGCCGTGATGAGGAGTTCACTGTTTTCTACAATCCAATTTGTTCTTTCTTGGACAAAAACACGACTTTGATTTTTAAGTAGGCCCAGAGAATTACAGTTATCTGATGGATGTTCCCATCTTTTTCTTCTTCTTCTTCTTTTTTTCCTGGTGATCCTAGGGATCAAACCCAGCCTTTTTAAAATTTTTATTTGGAGGCAGGGGCTTGCTAAGCTGCTCAGGCTAGCCTTGAACTTTGGATCCTCCTGCCTCAGTCTCCCAAGTAGCTAGGATTACAGGCATGTGCCACAGCACCTAGCCATCTTATAAATGTTTAAAAGATAAAAATGAAAGACATTAAAAACAAAACAAAACAACAAAACACCCTCCCTACAGGAAGAGAAACTCAGGCAGTCTGGGTCTACCTTGTAATGTACTCACTTCTAGCTTTTTCTCTTTTTCTGACAACACGTCTTTCTGGTTCTGGGTGTACTCCACAAGCATCCGAGCCAGCTGGCGCCTGTCTTCCAGTTCCGCCGCCAGGCGCCCGTTATATTCTGCTAGTAACAGACATGCTTCATCTACTGTTTTTGAAAGACGTTCAGCTGCCTCTTTGTCTGAGTAAAAATGAGACCAAAAAATAGAAACAATAGAAATCACACAGGTACAACTGCAAACATTTCTGAGGGGAGATTCAATTTCTCTCCCATCTTACAGAGTCCAAAAATAAGCCAGAACCTATGGACAAACAATGAGCTGGCTGGCAAGAAATCCAAAGGCCTGACTCTGTCAACAAGACAGGACATTTCTGAATTTACCTAAAGGGAGGCAACTGTGCAGGGCGCGATATCTGGCAACGACATTTAAACGCCCATTCCTGCAACAGCTCTCTGAACAAAATAAGCAAGATATCCGTAAGGTCACCCATGAAATACTTTCTCCTCGTCTTTGAGAAGTTCAAGTGCTTTTGTCTGTTATTTCATTAAATATTCTTTTTACATCCTTCTGAAATAAAAAAAAATTCATTTTTTGGGTGTGCAAACAGACAAAAAATGATCAATGACAGGGTCATGTGTGGTCAGCTGAGTTGGGCCTCAAAGCTAGGTTTCTAAACTGACCTCTCCAACCATGAAAGCCTAAAGCCTGAACTCTTTTCCTGCATTCAGCAAAATAAAGGTTCTGATAAGGACCAGAGGCTTTCAAATGTTTTTGAACATGACCCACCATAGAAATGTATTTTATGTAAACACATATAAAAATAAGTATTTCATGAAACAATACATACACTTACTTTGTGCCAAGTGTTCTTTTATTATATTCCATTTTTTAAAAAGTGTTGGTCAGGGGCTGGGATTGTGGCTCAGTGGTAGAGCGCTTGCCTCGCATGTGTGAGGTACTGGGTTCGATCCTCAGCACCACATAAATAAAAATAAAGATATTGTGTCCATCTACAACTAAAAAAATGTATTTAAAAAAAAAAGTTGTTGGTCATTACTTACTGGACAGACCTCATGTCCAATAAATGGCTCCCAACCCATGCTTTGTGGAGGGGGAAGAAACAAACCTGTTCTGAGGAATAAAAAAGGGTATCTTTGGAAAGAAGCGAAACAAAGCTCCCACAGAAGGAAATGGAAAGAAACAAAAGAAGATTTGTATTTATAAAGAACTGCTGTAATTAATTATGTGTGGGTTGTGGTGAGATTAGGACTTGAAATGTGTGACTTCTTATTTTTAAAAGGCCTTTAAAGATCAAAACAGTAGGTAGATGCTTTGAAACAAAAAGCACCAGACTCCAACAGTACCATGAGACAACTATAAAAGTGAGTTTCTGGCGATACATATCTGTTGCAGGCTGTCTAGGTGAGACCTTGGCATTCTTCCGGGTAACTGAGATTTAAGAATTTCTACCACTGTATCTGTTTAGCAAACGGCTGTCTGGCTCTTACGTGCCTTCTTAACAAGAATACTGGGAGGTGAACTGTTGAGGCATTCCCATTGGGCCTAATGCCAAAGATCAGGCATTTCTACCTCCTCAGGGATAGGGAACAGGAGAAAGTTCTGGGTGAAAGGGAAAGAGTGAGAAAACAGGGCCCAAAAAGCGGGCTTCCATCATAGAGGACAAAGAGGACTATGACTCTTCTTGCACATCAATGGGGATGGTATCTAAGTAAGCTGCTGGGGGCAGCGTGTAGGCTGGTTATCGCTTTATCATTGCTGATTTTTTTTTTAATGGTTAATTCATTAAGATGTTTGAGTGCCTGGAGCAAAAAATGGCAAGGAAATCACTAACTTTTAAGATTTAAGATTTTTAAAAAATCAATTCTCACCCTCAAGAATGGCACAAAGGAAATAAATCATTTGCCCAAACAACCGCAACTTGGAAAAATAACTTTTTTATTATTTAAGGAGTTATAAAAAATTGTGTCCAAATGCAGAAGCAAAATCTGGCTTCAGGGACTTACCTGTGATTGTGCTCTGGCACTCTGCCCTCCCTAATGAGCCAGATGAGCACCTGTGAGCCTCTGTGGCCAGCCTCCTCTTGTGCATGGACACCACATACCTCCGGCTGACTCAAAGACTGTTTGACAGTGCCGTGTTTCCCTGCCCAGTGGATTCCTCTCTCCTTTCCAAAGCATCACCATCAGCATACAAATGCATAGTGCGTGTTCTAGCCACTTTCCAGCCACTGCCCATTTCCCTGCTCCCCTGTCACAGCAAATTCAAGGGTTGTCTCTACTCCTTATAACTACCCACTCTCCTACACCACTAAATCTACTCCAACCAGGATTTATTTATTTATTTATTTTTGGTATTAGGGATTGAACCCAGAGGTGCTTTACCATTTAACTATAGCCTCAGTCCTTTTGTTTTGTATTTTGGGACAGGGTCTTGCTAAGTAGCCAAGGCCAGTCTTAAATTTGCAATCCTTCCACCTCAGCCTCCCAAGTCACTGGGATCGCAGGTGTGTACCACTGCAACCAGGCTTTGAAACCCGCTAATCCTGTTTGCACAATCTCTCAACCAGCCTCTCAAATATCTGAGCTTACTGAGTGCAGTGGTTCTGAGAGAGCAAACAACAAAGAGGACAACAACTCTGTCCTCCAGGTAGGAAGAGAGACAACAATCTTGTACGCAGAGGGGAGAGAATGGGTCCCTGGGGTGGGGTGGGAAACACAATTTTAAATAAGGTGGTCAGGTAAGCTTCACTAAGGTGATATGTAAAGGAAGGACTGAAGGAAGGGGACACCACTTAAGGAACAAAGAACAGCTAGTAAAAAGGCTCGGAGAGGGCAGGGTACAGTGAAAACCCCTGGTTTCTATTCTAGGTCATGAGCATAGTCCCCAGGATATTCTGAGCACAGGGAGCCATGATTCGACTTCTGGTTAAGAGGATCATTCTAGTTACCATGTTGAGAATAGGAGGATGGAAGAAGGGAGGAGACTTGGAAGGAGGCTACTGCAATAATTCCAGTGAGAACAGAGATGACTTGTACCAGGTGGCCATAGAGTTGCCAACAAGATATCAGGTACTGGTTTTGGTTCCAATCAATGGGAATGATGAGTAGGCCCCTCTGAGATGGTGAAGACCATGAGAGGAATGAGTTTCAGAGATCAGTTTGGGGCAGGTTAAGTTTAAAATGCCTATGAAGACATCTACTAAAACTGAGCAGGAGGTTGTATGTACAGGTTTCAAGTTCAAGGGGAAGGTCAACACTAAAGATGTAAATTAGGGGACATCAGTATAAAAATTATTTAAATTTATGAGACTGAGTGAACAACTGTCATTGAAACTAACTGAGGAGGGCTAAGTACTTAACATTGGGAGATCAAGGAAAAGGGAAGAAACAAGGAGGAGAAAAGACATGGTCAGAGGGAGGAGAAGAAAGCTAGAGGAATGAGGGGTCCTAAATAACTACTGCTGCTAAAACAAATTATTACCATGACCCCTTCCTCCATCCCCAAAGCACATCCCTGCAGTTTCTATATCTCCTCATCTGAGGACCTACCTGTGATTACCTGGGGCCCACCTGGATAACCCTGGACAATCTTCCCAACTGCAATGTCCTTTCTGCCATATGTGGTAACATTCACAGGTTTTAGGGATTAGGAATCAGACATTTTGGAGGGACCATTAGTCTATCTATCAAACCAAGTAAAGAAAGTATTCTCAGTTAAGAAGAAACAATGGGTAGAATTCTACTGGGGGAAGTTAAGATAAGGGTGAAGAACATGCTATAAAATATGGCAACAAGGGCATCGGTACCTCTGACAAGGGCAGGTTCGGTGGAGTGGAATCAGAGGGAAATGAAAGGGCAGGAAGTGGGGACAGCAGAAGCAATCCAGTCAGAGTGTCATGTTGAAAAGAGAAATGAGGCAGCAACTAGAGAAAGATTCAGGATCGAGGGAAAACACTTTCCCATGTGGAAAAATACAAAACATTACGGGGCTGGGGCTCTAGCCTGGTGGTAGAATATGTACTTAGCATATGCAAAGCCCAGGGTTCAATACCTAGTGCGCCCACATACAAATGGTTTTATGCTGTTCAGAATGAACCAGTTGGGGTGTGCAAGGTCTTGATGAAGAAAAAGGGAACATGGTTGGAGTAATGTCCTTGAGTGAGTGCGGAGGAGCAGGTCTAACACACGAGAGAGGCAGGTTTGGAAAACATAGCAGGTGAGAAGTGAGTATGGGTAAAAGACGAGGGAAGAGGAAGCTATACGTAGAGGAACCTTGATTTCTTTAATCAAAGAAATAAAAGTCAACTTAGATATGTAATTTACTTTTCTCAACTATGTTCAGCTGCACAGGTATAGGAATGGAGAAGATAAAAAGCTGGATTTAAGAATGTGGTTGTCAATGGGTAAGAGAAGGGGAAAATAAGGAGCTATTATTTAATGAGTATAGAATTTCAGTTTCACAAGATGAAAAGACTTCTGGAAACTGGTTGCATAGCAATGTAAAAATACTTAACACTACCAAACTATATATTTTTACATGTTTTTTTACCATAATTAAAAATCCAAATAGGCTAAGGGTGCTGTTACCTGAGGGTAAGGGAGGCTGAGGTAGGAGGATTGCAAGTTTGAGGCCAATTTTGACAAATTAGTGAGACCTGTCAAAAACTAAGGGTGCTGGGCATGGTGGCTCACACTTATAATCCCAGAGGCTCAGGAGGCTGAGGCAGGAGGATCACAAGTTCAAAGCCAGCCTCAGAACTTAGCGAGACCTTGTCTCAAAAATAACATATAAAACAGGGCTAGGGATGTGGCTTAGTGGTTGAGCACCCCAGGTTCAATTCCTGGCACCAAAATAAATAAATAAACAAAATTTTAAAAAATTGAAACAAAAATTTAAAAATGAAAAGGGTCAAGGATGGAACTCAGTGGTAGAGTGTCCCTGGGTTCAATCTCCAGGAGAGGAACAAGATAAACAAAAAATTAAAAAACCAAAATAGGCTAGAGTGATACAGTACTTGCCTAGCATGCAGGGTTTGATGCCTGGCACTGGCACAAAAAAAGAATGAGGTGGTTCATGTAATAATAATTCTTGAAAAGTTGGAGGTAACTAGTTTAGGGGATTTACCAAGTGACTACAGTGAAGGCGGAAAGGGCAACAGACGCTGAAGGTATGTGCGAAGGAGGATGAAGACTCCTAGCTGAGTACAGAAAATGAGGACTCAAAGGCTAGAAGGAGGTGCAGGATTGACAGACTGTGGGACCTCCCAGTAAGGCTGAGCTGTTGTAGCCTGGGAAGCAGAGTGAGGGCGTGCAAATGCTCCTCAAGTGACTCCAAAGGCCTCTGCACTGTGCTGTGTTCTCTCAGCACATCTGGCCTTCAGGTGTTTCCACACTCTGGTCCGTCTGCCTGGTGGCACTTTCTTCCCTCAGACAGCAGTCCATTTGGCACCTTATTTACAGTGCCCACAGGCTGTAGCATGCCAGCACTTCTGCAATAATCCTTGGAATCACTACTGACTATTCCAAGAGCTCCTTGGTTCAGCATATGAGCTGTTCACAAATCCCAAGATAAACTGGCACATGCCTGTAATCCCAACACTTTGAGAGGCCGAGATAGGAGAATCGTGAGTTCAAAGCCAGCCTCACCAACGGCGAGGCACTAAGTGACTCAGTGAGACCCTGTCTCTACATAAAACACAAAATAGGGCTGAGGATGTGGCTCAGTGGTCGAGTGCCCCTGAGTTCAATCTCCAGTACAAAAAAAAAAAAAAAAATTCCCCAAATAGCAGAGCACCCAGTATCGCATGGAAAGTGACATAAGCATGTCCCAGGGTTTGATGCTCTATAGAGGGACTACATATAGGTTCCTCTTCCCTCATCTTTCACCCACACCCTACTCTCTCACCTGTTATTTTTTCCAATAGAGAAACATCCTGTACTTCCTGGGGCAGAGAAGCAATTTTCTGTCGAACAGTAGCATCCCCTGATGCAGCATTTTCCAGATCCTGCAAAGCTTTAATCAGTTCCTCAGTCTATAAAACAAAAATACAAACAACACTATAGTGTACAGATGTATGAGGTTTAAAGAAAATTAGCTTGAGTTAAATAGGGTGAACGCAAATTTTTTAAAAATTTTTTTGTTGTTGATGGACCTTTATTTAATAAATTTATTAATATGTGGTGCTGAGAATCGAACCCAGTGCCTCACACATGCTAGGCAAGTGCTCTACCACTGAGCCACAACCCTAGCCCCAGAAGGCAAATTTCTTAAATGATCATTCCTGATTTTTTAAAAATGATTCTTATTTCCAGAGCTTAAACAAAAGTTGATGACAGTCTAAGAGAATGTAAAAATTAATTTTTCTAAGTTCCTAATAGGACACAAATGAAATGTCACATAACTCTTTAAGGTATATATACCAAATGTTTTAACAATTCTGCATTGACTAAATTCTTTCTTGAGTTTACTTCACAAAATGATTACCACTTCTCAGGCCAGGCAGGTGGCACACGCCTGTAATCCCAGCACTTTGGGAGGCTGAGACAGGAGAATTGCGAGTTCAAAGCCAACCTCAGCAACAGCGAGGCGCTAAGCAACTCAGTGAGACCCTGCCTCTACATAAAACACAAAATAGGGCTGGGGATGTGGCTCAGTGGTCTAGTACCCCTGAGTTCAATCCCTGGTACCAAAAAAAAAACCTGATTACTACTCCCCAAATTAAATGTGTCAAATTGACTAACTACAAACAGAGGGAATAGGGCAAAAGAAAAGCAAACCAGTACATATTCTGTATATATTAAAAGGAGTTTATTAAATTGTCAGAAAAGAGAATATTGATAGGTCAATCAGTCCGTAATGACCTAAGAGGAGCTGACTCTGTACAGAGTGCTAGATAACCTTGAAGTTGGTAATTCAGGCTGCTCTCTTTAAAGTTTTTGGATGCAAAGATATGTCATCTAATACCATTTTCATTTAATCATTTTAACAAGACACAAACCAGACATGTGTCCCATTTACATAGGCTTGGAATGCACCTCTGTGCAATAAAAGCTGATTTAGACAAAGTAAGAGGGGCATGGACAATGAAATCAGACAGACGGGGATTCAAATTAAGACACTGGGCAAGTCACTAAAAATTGGTCCTCTTGAGCCTCGTTCTCTATGTCTGTAAACAGATGAAATGAACCAACCAAAGAATTCACAAGCTAACTTGTTTTATGAAGGGCCAAATAATGCAAACACATGGTTAAACACCAATTCCCTCTTTTAATATTTAAATCAGCTATAGTATAAAAATTTGCTGTCAGTACAGACTGTTCTAGATATGAATGAGTTGTTTACTTACAAAATACCACAACAGAAGACTGGAGCCAAGCCACAGCCAATTTTTGAATGTTTTTTTTAACATACTATCTACCCCTTTCACAACAATCTTTTTTAATAATATTTTTAATTTCTAGGAGTGAAATATCACATCCAAATACTTTATAAAACATAAACCCATCCAAGAGTCACAGCATGCAAAGTCAGAGCAAAGCCTACTACCCTCCAGCAGGCTTCTCTGGGTGGGATCTTGCACCCCAGAACTGCCCTCTGGTGATTCCATGATTGGCCACCAGTGCCACCTTGTGGCCATAATCTTCAATTAGAGGTTACTTCAAACCACTGAGCCCTATTCTCAGGGTCAAACATACCAAAAGGGGTCCCGCAGAAGGATCTTGGGGAGAGTAGCTTCCAGGGTAGTCATCATCCTCTTCTTCCTGTATCTGCTGAAAAGTCCGCTTCAGAGATTTCTTCTCTTCTGCTGCTGGAGGAAGTGAAAAAGTGACAAATTTGAGTTGCACATCCTGCCCTGGCAAGGGTCAAATGCTACGCACAATGGGCCACATGTAAAAACAGGGCAGAAGGGGCATTTGTTTTCAGATGCTTCTTTATGCTAGTTATTCTAAATTGATTTTAACAGAAATTAAAATGGCAAGAAATCCATCATACAAAATAGTAAAATACACCAATGTGTGCAAGGAATTATAGAGAACTTACTGCATATAAAATATTTCATCCTTTCCAAGGATCATTTCAGAAAACAAGAGAAATTCAACAATAAAAATGTGTCCAAAATTCTAAACACAAATATCCTTTAAACTACCCCTTTAAAACGAAACAAACCTAATTTCACCTTAAAATTTTTTTTTAAATTACTAAAAAATATGATTGATACTACTGGGAGAAATTACTTAAGTTACCATTTTTAGATTAACCACTTTTGAGGCTGACATTTTTTATTATCTGTTCTGTATGCTTTTACATTATTATGATAGATGCATTAATTCTGAAATTGTTCCTATTGCATCAAATTGGGCAGTATAAAATAAATGCCAAACAACTGTAGGAAATAAATCTAAATGACAAGTTCTGGTTTAGAAAGTAAAGAAATATTGAATATCTAATATGTCTAAGACATTACAATAGCTTCTTTACCTTTAATCTTTCCAACTCTGAGATGCCATGTCTCCATTTTAAAGGTAGAAAACAAAGGTTCAAGGAGGTTCAGTAACTCATCCAAAGGCTTGACTCCAAAACCTATGCTTTTCCCACTGCACTTAAAATTACTAAGCACAAAACAAGTACTCATCTCTCAAAAAAGAGACGCACAGCTGCCTCAGAACCGAGTTACACAGAATGAACATACACTTTTTGCTTAAACCACTTCTGCGACTAAGCAAGTAGCTCCTGTTCTCTACCTTACACATTAACTGACCAAACTATGTTTGAAGTGAAAGTCAGTACCGTGAATTGTAGTTTTTAATGCTATGTTTAGTCTACCTCCTTCCCCGCCCCCAAAAGAACAACAAACAGCAGCATACGCAACAAAGGCAGTCCCTCAGCAGATTGCAGTCACATGCACAGTAGCTCTCTACAAGCACCTGGATAAAGTAAAAATTTCCCTAAGTACTTCAGTCTCCAAAGCATGCTCAGCGGCCAGTCGCATTACTTCATCAAAGTCTATCAGTGACAGGCCACTGCACATTTTACTCGGCTCACACACACCAGGCAGCGTGCTGGTAGTGCTGCCTCCTCATGTCCCAGGGATAAAACCCACGTGACAGTTCATAAAAATGAGTAATTCACACAGGGAATTGGCTATTAAGATAAAAGGGCAGCAAAGAAACTACAACCAAAGCTAAAGTCAAATGGCAGGTAAACAGAGCTAAGAAGAAAGGGCTAGCTGTGGGACACCACGGCTACCATGCAAGACACTCAAGACTGCAGCCAGAGGAACTCAGTTAAGGCCAATCATCAACGCAAATGAAGAATGTGGTAGCACCCAAAAGGCCAGCCACATCCTGGAAATTAGAGGAACTCTCAAAGAGATTTCAGAACGCTGAATGCCAAAGGACAAAATGCTGGAAGTGGATCTAAGGACCAAGGCCTAGAAAAGATGCCTGTTCTGTATCTATCAACTAGACTAGTTTGAAGGCAAACCACCCTTCAAACTACCCTTGTTAAGTTTGTTACAAAGAAAACATGTTAACTCTCAATGTTTCTAATTTTTTAGTTACTGCACACTAAATAACAATGATTTTAGTTTTTTGTTTCTCTATCCAGAGTGAGTTTTCAACACTTTGACATCCCCCTACCAAATCATAGAACAAAAGCAACTGTCTCCACTGACGATTAAGTTCACTTTGTACAGTTTCAGCTTTGTAGGGTCATTTTAGTCTTGCACTCATGCAAAGCAAGCACTGCTATATTTTTCTTATTTTATTTTATTTTTTGGTCCCGAGGATTGAACTCAGAGGTACTTGACCACTGAGCCACATCCCCAGCCCTATTTTGTGTTTCATGTAGAGACAGGGTCTCACTGAGTTGCTTAGCACCTCATGGTTGCTGAGGGCTGGCTTTGAACTCGTGATTCTCTTGTCTCAGCCAAGTGCTGAGATTCTAAAGTGCTGGGATTACAGGCGTGCGCCTCCGTGCCCAGCTTAGATATCATTTTATATGAAACATCCGACAGAACTTCTCACACACTAGCTGCTTAACTAATGTGATATACATATATATATATGTGTGTGTGAGTATATATATATATGACATATAGACATTTAGCCCTTATAGCATCAAAGAGGCCATGTATAAGGAGTGGTATGTGAACACATATCAAAAATAAAATTTGTATTTTTTTGTTTGCTTCTAAGAGCCCTCAATTAATAACTGTTAAAATGCACTAAAGGTAGAAAAATTTATAACTTGAAATAATCTCCCAACTGTTTTCAAACTCTCATACAGAATCTATCATACATTAAAAAACCAAACCATTCACTACTCTCAGGACACTGTGAATCACTCTATTTTGGCAATGAAAGACATTAGATTGGTCTTTCCTTCCCCACACTTCATTTTCTTGATATCATCTAGTCCCACAGGTTGTGCTAAGCCAGAGGGCTTGTTAGCCTAAGTACGGGTCCACAAGCCTCCACACTCTAGCAGTTCGAGACTCGTATCAGTTTGAACTGATAAAAATAATTTTAGGGTCATTTCTGTCCTCTGCCATCAAGAGGGAAGAGGGTAGAGGGGAGATACTAACTATTATCAGCCTACTTTTCCAGTGCACTTTTATCTTCAACTGGAGAACCAACTGGTACTGCAAACCTACGATTTCTGGAAATGAATCATTCATCCTTTCCTTCTCTGATTCCTATTTCCCAAGCTACCTATTTCTGTCATAAAAACTTCCACTGGCCCCATCTTCCAAGTACAAAGCCTTGGAGACCACCAGAACCTATCCCAAAGTCTCAACTTCTATAAGATCCCACACCTCTGAGGGATGTTTCTTACCCCTTCCCACACATAGCTTCGCATCAGCAATCTTCCCTTTATCACACCTTGCTGAGGCCACTGTTCCACCTGGTCTCTCTGCCACTACTGGCTCCTTTTGCAACTTAGACTATATTATTAAATTGCTCTTCCTCTCACTGTCCTGTCTCTATGCAAAGACCTTGAATGGCCACTAGTGATCCACACTGTCTTCCTAAGCTAGAACCCACTTGTGGCTAATGGCAGCAGCATCGTAAGCACTCCCTCCAACTCCCACTGCACTGGGCCTTTTAAAGAACTTGGCTTTGCTATTTTATGACTGCTAGCAAGCCTTCCTCTCGGAGAGGAACATTAAGTGTTTTATTCCTCCACCTCCCTACGGTACCTACAATAGGAGTGACAGACCAGAGCATGCACCCTCATGAAGGGAGGAGTCTCGGAGCTTGGAAAGTGCTGGTGCTGTGCCAGAATGACTGTTACAGCTAAAAAGTTAGCAGTTATGATGCCCAGAATTCCCAGTTGAGCCAGACAGCCATTAAAAATAACCTAGCCAATCTGCCAGCTGCATTCCTACATCAGAATTTAAGATAAGCCTTCCACAATCAATTCAGTTTCTGACCATGGTGTTTATGTACACTCCCCTTTTTACTCACTCAACCACTGGGTACAGGCAGAACAGCACTACGGGTGGCCAGTGTCCTTCTGCCCTCATTTTGTGCACCTTCTCTGCTATCCTTGGACCCGGCTCCATGTCTCCAGGAAGCCTTGTATTCAACAAACCCTCGAGTAATCATGGTTACCCAAGGGACAGTGTGCCTCGGAGAGGCCTGACTGGTACAATTTCAGGTACTATAGCAGGTATTATAGCAGTTTGTGAAACTAATCTTAGGGCAAAAAGCTGGCCTGAGGGCTCCCAAACCCCCTGTAAAACACAGCTCCCTACCTGCAAAGCTGGATTTTCTGAAGGATACACCTGACCATTTTCTGGGATTAAAACACACACACCCCTCTTCAGTTTTATGTTACTTTTATTTATTTTTGTTTGAGACCAAATTTCACTATGTTGCCCAGGATGGTCTCCAACTCTTGACTTTAAGTGTCCCTCTTTCCTCAGGCTCCCAAGCAGCTGGAACTACAGGTATTCAACACGGCACTACAGGTATTCAACACGGCACCCAGCACATCAGGCATTATTTGTGGAAAAGAAACTGTAACAAATAAAGGGCTAACCCTTGAGGAATGGTTTTAAAAAGTACTCGACCCTCATCTCACCAAACCAAGTAGCCAAGTCTGGACTGGAACCCAGGGAAGCTGGGCCCAGAGCTCTGCTCTGAATGAGTATGCCCTCCAGCCGTGCACAAGATCCAGGGGACTGAAAATATGTAAGTCTCCTCCTAGTTGTGCTACTGGCTCATATACGGATGCTCAGAACATTAGCTATTACAACTGAGAGGGACAAATAAAAATCATTTTCATTGCTCCACCGATAGTATCTTATCTGCGTTATCTTAAGTAATCCTCACCACAACCCTACAAGGTGTTACTATCGACAACTGTCTTTGACAGTGAGGAACTGAGGCTCAGAGAGGTCAAATGCTGAGTCCAAGGTCACTGCATTAGCAGTGACAGAGCTGAGATTCAAAAGTCTAAGGCTGAACACCTAAACTACACTAATGTCCAGGCAAGCTGGGTAATCTGCTCATGAAGTCATGTCACAACTCAAGTCTACTGGATCCTTGGGCTTTTAGGAAAAAAATACAGTGTGAAGGTCAGCCTTAAAATCATACAGACAAGGGTTTAAAGCTACCACTTCTCAACTATATCCCCTTTAACAAAATTGTCATATATTTTTGAGCTTTAGTATCCTCACCTGAAATAAGAAAATAATACCAAATTCACAGAATAGTTGTAAAGATGAAAAATAATTAGGGCTGGGGATATAGCTCAATTGGTAGAGTGCTTGCCTTTCACACACAAGGCCCTGGGTTCAATCCCTAGCACCACTAAACAAACAAACAAACAAGGCAAGCAGCAGAGAAGCTAGTACATAACAGCTACTGGATAAATGCTGATTGTTTTGTCTACCTTCCTTTTAAAAATCCTTCCACATCTGCACCGTCTGCATGACACTATGTGACTCAAGTACATAATAAAGTTCTATCTAGTCATACAACAAATTGAGTATTCCCAAGAACAGAGAGCAACTGTAGAACACCTGGGCTTTGCACCTGTTGAGAGAGGTATATAAACTTAAGAGATCTATAGCTCTAAAACAGAATTCCTAAGCTCATGCATGCTCCTTTGCAATAAGAACTCAAAGTTCCACAGGAAGATTTTTATTTCCAAGGTAAACTTTATAAAGTTGTCTAAAGACAAAGAAGTACACATTAATCAAATCCAGAATATAAAAGGACTATTCAAATTTGGAAATGAACTTCTGGAGAACTTATCAATATTTTGAAAGAATTGTAGTAAAACCTTCTGATCACTCTGGTCCAGAGGAGACAGAGTGAGTTGGCTGAGACCAATACACACACTGAAACCTCTGGTACATGCTTTTTGTCTTTAAAGAATAGGAAAAGATAAATTATCTTTAGATTACCATTATCCTCCACATGGTTATGGCCTTTGTTATTGTTAATGTCCATCTAGACTCAAAAAACAAAAATCAGAAACCCAATAGAACGATTTTCAATACCACCACTGCCACACATCCCCCGTTTGTCTGGCTGCTCCCTGACTGCAGAACTGTTTCTCACTCCTCTCCTGCTCCTTCCTACAGCACCTAGTGAAAGCACATGTCCACCACATGCTTGAAATGAAATTTGACATGGGCTTCAAGTATTCTTTTTTAGAGCTCTACTGTTTACCCAAGGGTGCTTTAAAAAACAAGCACTGTTTACCAAATGAACTGTAAGGCAGAATGCAGAAAAGAATGCTGGATAATTCCCCAAAGCTGTACAGAATAAATACCTCCAAAGGGCACAATATCAACACTACCAGAATCCAAAGCAGGAAACATTTTCCTTTTCAGCAACTACCACCAGAATGACCCTAGAATTATTTCCTAACAACTCCAAGTAAAACAACAATAACCTGCAGCCTGAAAACATGTATGTCATCTTAGAAAGCCTCTAACCTTTAGTTTCACAAGGAAGTTAAAAGTTACTGTATAATGCATCTCAATTTTAGACCTGGAAGAAATCATCAGTAAAGGGCTGCTCAATGAATGATACTGTCAAACATGCTAACCCCCAGCAGGTTCTATAGCAGAGCATGTATACGGTAGCAGAGAATAAGGAGGGAATGGTTACACGTGCCCAGACAAGCAAGGAAGCCATCAGAGTGAGAGGAGCACACCTAGAGAATGCATTCACACAATGAGAGGGGCAAACGGACATCTCAGGCAGAGGTAAACAGCAGATGCAGAGGAAGAGGTGCCAGCAGAGCATCCAGAGGGGAAATGTGGTAATTCAGAATAGCCAAAGAATAGGATGTATGTGAGAGAATGGCAAGAGAACAAGCTAGAAAAGTGGGCTAGTTCAGATTAGAAAGGTCCTCAATACTATTAGACCTTGGACTTGATCCTCCAAGGCAGTGAGTACGTATGCAATCAGATCAGGTCTGAAGCCAAGAAACATGTTACGCCAACTAGAATTAAACTGTAACTAACCGGAAGTCAAATTATCCAATAACATTTGATCTTACTCTTTATAGAGAAAGAGATAACATAAGATAAGTCCTTTTGAAGAACTTGGTAAAATTCTCTCTCTCTCTCATTCTCACACACACAAACACACACACACACACTCACACTCACACACACTCTCTCTCCTCCCTCAAGAATATCCTGGGCTCAATTTTTAAAAAAGTCAATTTTAGACAACAAGCTAACAATCATAAGAATACATTCCAAAGCCACATTTACATTTAATAAAACCAAGTTCTCAGAGGGCTTAGGGACTTATCCAATATCCTGTAATAGTTAATGGCAGGCTAGAACACAATCTCAGTATAAGGTACTTCCCAGTTAACCACAACTCTAGGACTCTGTTGCTCCTTTCCCTTGCGCAAGGAAAGTCTCTGAAAGACAGGAGAAAGCCAAGGAGAACACACAGCGGAAGTTAGGGAGTAAGAGAATCAACAGCATGAATACTAGAACCAGGCTTGCACGCTGCGAGCACTACGTAAATTCTCACCATCATTCATGATCATCTCTCTCTGAAGAATCATAAAATTGCTCGTGGTTCACAGCAACCCCCATTGCAGCTTTTCACATTTGATTCGAAAGTAGGCAAAGACCAAGAGCTGTAAACATGTGGTGAAGTTCTACCTTTGGGGGGAGGGCTCTTGGAGTCCTCCATAGACAGCTTCAGCTGCTGTATGAACTCGCCGCCATACACACTTCTTTCTTGCCAGATGTTCAGCAATCTTTCTAAAGGTTTTTTACAGCCTTCATCTGCCTCTCTGCCCAGAAAAGATGAAAAGATATATATAAGCTTAAGATTTTTTGCTTTTAATTAGGACATCTATTTTTTTTTAAAAAATCAACAACTGACTAAATGATTTACATAATTAAAAACAGAAGGAAAAGTAAAGTACATATCGTGTTACTCGGATACCCAAAACTTGACTAGAAACTACATTCTTCCTGTGGTGGGTGGAAAAGAGAGAGCAATCCTATCGCGGAAGAAATCTTTCTTCCCCTTTGAAAGACAGGGCAAATGGGAAAAAATCCAATGGCCAATTTTTACAGACAAAATATAATAAAAAATTGATCATATCAATTCCGACAGTTTGCTTTTCAAAAGACGACGTTAATTGGAATGTAGCAGCAGACATTCGACTGGAAATTAAAATTGGCCAAAACTTTTAAGAATTAAAAAAAAAATTGACAAAAACAAACATTTAAAATGAGAAATTCACTACACTAACACACCAAAACCTCTGCATGTATAAATTCAACTTGTACATACGTATGCCAAGACTGACCTCAACTTTTAACTACTTCCTCATTATTTTAACGCCGGACTAAATCTGTGTTCTAAGCTCACACGGAGGTGTCTCACGGATAATCTTAGAACACAGAGAGTAGCACGGTCCTTTTTAATTTATATCTGAAAGAAGTTAGGTAACATGTTACACTCTTGAAATGGAACACAGCTGGCACTCCGAATCTGGTACCCACCATAAAACATCAACAAGCAGAAGAATAAGAAAAGACTGTTCTTGAAAGGGCACACGATTCCCTCACACGCACTGGTCCCTGTCAACAGTTCTGTCTAGCAAGGCTGTGTGGATGTCGATGATCTTCTACTGAGTAACTTGAACCAAGAAGGGACACCACAACACATTAGGACCTAAGTCAATTAACCTATTAATAGGAAAATCAAGAAGAAATCGCACCAAGCTCAATCTTGGCAGCACTTCTGTAAAGCTCCTGCTAACATTCAAAGTAAGGTGAGGTTACAGCCTGGCCTGGTCAGACTTTATCACTTATGAACTATTTGGGGCAAATTTCACTGAACTGGGATCAAAGTCTAAACTAACACATATAAATTAATCCTTTTTTATTGAATGTTTTCTTTCAAGTTAGGGACTAGGGTTAAAAAAGGGAAATACTTCTGCTACATTTATACAGCTCAAAGATATGACCTACTTATCTGATGTGTGTGATAAAACACTTTTTTATGTCACCTTTGAGAAATATATCTAGAAGTGAGTTTTCACCCTTCCTCTGCTATGGACCTAGTCCCAGCCACAGTCACCTCCTGACTGGATTACTGTGACAACCTCATTCCTGGTTTTGCTGCTTCCATCCCTGTCCTCCTCCAATCTTCTCTCAAGTTTTTTTTTTTTTAAATATTTATTTTTTAGTTATAGGTGGACAGAATATCTTTATTTTATTTTTATGTGGTGCTGAGGCTCGAACCCAGTGCCTCCTGCGTGCTAGGCGAGCACGCTACCACTGCGCCATAACCCCAGCCCCTCTCAAGTTTTAATAACGTAACTCTAGCTGCTTGTTAAGGCAGATCATGTTTCTTTCCATTCTCCCTCATTATTAAGTGAAAGTCCTTATAAAGTCTTCGAGGCCTTTGCAGCCCAGACCATTGTTTCTGGGGCTTCATCTCCTACCCACACCTTTCCAGTGAGTGCTTCCTAGCCTCACAATGATGCCCCTGCCCTCTTAATGTTTCTCAGTACGATTTTTCTTCTCACATGCTATAGTTCGTTTACACTCTTTCCATTTGAATGTGATTTCCACAAAGGCAGTTGTTTGTCTCCCCCATCACCACTAGATGCCCTGGAATAAGCACAATAATTATTTGTTGAGCTGTAACCATTTTTTGAAAAAAACTTATGTAAACATAGTTACTTAACTTCCAACAATCATCTTTCTGCAACACGCTCAATTCACATCAGAAATCAACTAAGCACTCACTAGCTCAATCAATGAAAGTTTATGGCATACTATGCTTGAAGATAAAGCCTTAGATCTTGACCTCCAGTGCCTGATCCTGCAGCACCCAGACCTTTTGCCTCATCTTTCCATGCCCTACCTGGGGCTTCACATTCCAGCGGGCCTCAACTCTATGTATTTTCTATGTTCCTTCTCATGCACCAGGCTTTGCTCATGCCATTCCTCTCCTTTGAATGGAGCTCCCAAAATGGAATAAGGAAAAGGAAAGCAGAAGCTGAGTAATTCAGTTAGCTTAAGTAAATAAGGCATGTATGGAAACAGCAGAAGAATCTGGAAGGACACAGTGGAATCAGAAAGGGCATGAATGCCATATTATGTGGTCTATTAGAAATGTGAAGTCCCTGATGTGATCATATGTATGAGTTAAAAACATATATATATATATCTAATAGCACCAAACCAAAACTTAATTAACTGGTTGGTACTTTTACCATAAAAATCTGTTCTTTGTAGATTCTCTGTACATTTAAAAGAGAGATACTAATCATTAGAACAAGTTCTTGAGAACCGAGTTAAGGTGGCATAATGCCTATCCCCCCCACACACACACACACTATTCCTGGGGATATTTAGGACTTAATTAAGACTAAGTGGTTTTGAGTATAGTTTCTGCCATATTAGTAAACAATGGAAACCGATGCTCAATTCTGTTATAAACACAAAACATTTTCTTTTTTTTTTTGGTACCAGGGATTGAATATAGGGACACTTAACTACTGAGCCACATCCTCAATCCTGTTTTGTTGTTGTTGTTGTTTTGTTTTGTTTTTAAATTTTGAGACAGGGTCTAAGTTGCTTAAGGTCTTGTGAAGTTGCTGAGGCTGGCCTCAAACTTGCAATCCTCTTGCCTTAACCTCCTGAGCCACTGGGATTACAGGTGTGTGCCACCACACCCCACCACAAAACATTTTCAAGGGCTTTCACTATAAAAGGCTGAAGTCAAAAGAGGTTCTAACTTAGTGAATTTAACTAGCTAGAATAAGCTATTTACTTGAGCAGTATAGTAAAGCAAGATTTCATTAGATAAGTTTCAAAGTCATAGGTAAAATAGTCAAAAAAACTTTTTAAAAATATTTTTTTAGTTGTTGATAAAACTTTATTTTTATTTATATGTGGTGCTGAGAATCAAACCCAGTGCCTCACACATGCTAGGCAAGCCCTCTACCACTGAGCTACAACCCCAGCCCCCCAAAATCTTTTTACTGATGAGGTTTTGTAGCAAGTAACTACAGTGAACTGGAAGTCACTTTTGCATCTGGAATCAGACACAACTAAAGCAATAAAGTAATTTTATAAAAGAAGGAGCACTATCTTTATAGGTCACACCAACTTCATTCTAAACTGAGAAATCGTTAAGTGAAAAAAGACTTAAAAAAGTCTTTGCCGTTAATCTATGAATGAACCGGAAGATTGACAAATAATTACTTATATACTTATGTCTTATCAAGTTTTTTATGTTGAATACTTTATATGTATTTTAATTTTAATTACAAATTCAATCATTGCTCACTTATTTTTTAACACAGATGGCAAAACTAACCATAAAAGTAAACAATGTGTATTATATACACACACCCCCAACAAAATTGCTGCTTGGAAGTGCCAGCTGGACACCTGCAGTTCCTTGACAGAACCACTATAATTTGTGTGTGTCTTATCCCATACTCAGCAGGCCTGTGGTAGGCCTATGAAGGGCAGGAATTCTAACCCAGTATGCTCAGCGCTCCCAACAGCACCTCTGGAATGCTAGAGAAGAAATGCTCCTTCACAATTGTTCAGAAAAAGAGGTAACAATACCAAAAGCTGCTACCCTCAGGGAGGCCTGCTGACAAATTGGCCCTTGGTGGCCCTTGGTATTTCAGGAGTGTTCCCAATATATTCTAACTGATCAGTGTGGTTGCTCGTGTCTAAACTAATCATAAAAACAGTATGGTTCCAAACGAACAACTGCTTTCTTTCTAGGAACCTGGAATTACAGCGGAGGGCGCTCTACATGACCAATCCCCACAAAAGGTCATCATCTCTAACGAGCTTCCCAGTTAGACTGCGCTATACACATGCTGTCACAGTTTAATGCTGGAGAAATTAATTAAGTCTGTGTGACTCCACTGGAAGAGGACCCTTGAAAGCTTACACCTGGAGTCCTGGAGTCTTTACTGCATGCACCTTTTCCCTTTTCTGCGTTTGCTTTGTCTCCTTTAGCTGTAATAAATCACAGCCATGAGTACTCCCAGGCAGTCACCAAACCTGGGAGTGGTCTTGTAGACCCATGAACAAGTACAATAAATAAATATCATGTGTATGTATGGGGATAAATTCCAAATTCATGTGTCCAGAAATACTCTACTGAGCTTTAGCCTATTTTACCCACCTGCCTATCCAGCCTCACCCCTTAGACCATCTCAAACTTAACATGGCCAAACAAATTTCTTTTCCTCCACTAAATATTTCCGCCAATCCTTGGCTTAGTAAAGTGTCCCCAGCTATCCACTTATATCAAAAACCTAGAAATCATCTGTGAGTTCTCTTTTCCCTCACTACTAGCTCCCACTCAACTCCTATACATCCTATAAGTTTCACACGGGGGAAAAGTCCACCTGCGGGACTGGGGCTGTGGCTCAGTGGTAGAGCACTTGCCTTGCATGTGTGAGGCACTGAATTCGATCCTCAGCACCACATAAAATAAATAAATAAAGGTATCGTGTCCATCTACAACCTGGTTTTTTTTAAGTCACCCTGCAAAACAAGCATTTAATAAACAGAAGCTAGCTTCTCTCCGCTTTAGTTCTAGTCAATGTTACCATAGCCTGTACTACAGCAATATCCTTCTGACTTCTCTGCCCCTTCCTTAATCTCTTTGAGCCATTCTCCCCACGTCATTTTTAAAGAGCAACTTTTTTGAGAAATAATTTAATCTGATTTCTTTTTTAAAACATTTTTTATTTTTGCTCTTTTTAATTATATATAACAGTAGAGCATAATTTGACTTATTTATACAAACATGGTATACATTTTATTCTAATTAGGATCCCAGTCTATGGTTGTACACAACGTAGAGATTCACTGTGGTATATTCACATATGTACATAGGAAAGTTATGTCAGAATTGTTCCACTATCTTTCTTCCCTAACCCTATCCTTCCTTTACTCCTCTTTGTCTAATCTACCGAACTTCTTCACCCCCCACACCCTGCCTTGCTGTTTGTTAGCAACCACCTATCAGAGAACATTCAACCTTTGGTTTTGGGGGGACTGGTTTATTTCACTTTGCATAATGTTCTCCAAATGTCTTAAGGTCATTCTTTTTTATGGCCTAGTAATATTCCATTGTGTATATATACCACATTTTCTTTATCCATTTATCTGTTGTAGGATACCTAGGTTGGTTCCATAGCTTAGCTACTGTGAAGGATCTTTTTTAAAAATGTAAGCTTGAATATATCATTTTCCCACTTAAAATCTTAATTGGCATCCCATCAGAATACAATCCTCTCTCAAAGCCTACTGGGTATACAAGACTGGTACCTGTCCACCTCTCTGATCTCATTTGGGTGCCAATTCTCCCTTTCCTCACTGTGTTCTAACTACAGTGCTTTCATTCTGTTTCTCTTCAGATGCCAAGTTGATCTCTATCTTAGGTTCTTTTTAATAGCTGTTCCTACTTCGCATGATTGCCTCAAATGTCATTTCCTTTCTAAATGTGGCTTTCCTCAACCACATTGACCAAAAGAGGACCTACTCTACAGAGCACCACCTATTTGGCTGTGTCCATATCATCACTCTCTGAAAGTGTCACATTCTTTCCATCGTCCTTGCCTGCCTTGTCCCAGCTGCTTCCCTAGTGTCCGGATCAGTACTCAGTACACAGAAGACACTCAGAAGCATGTTGAATAAAAAATGGTCTGTACAATTACTTCCAAACTGAGAAGAAATCAAGACACTTGTGTGGATAATATACAATCTGGTTAATTAAACTGCTATTAAATCACAGAAAAAGCATACAAAGAACATATTTTAGGCTACTGTTAGTGGATAAGATGCATCAGGATTGAAGCAATGGCTGGACTTCTATTAATGCAATGGGGAAAAGGACCTTGAAAACAAGGGCATCCTAAACAGAAGACCCAAGTAGGACCTTGAAAGAACCAGAAGGCAAAAGAAAGGAATTAGGGCTTTTACTGAGAAAGACCAAGGATGCATCTGACAAGATGTTTTCACAGTGCCTCCTGCATAGGTTTCAAGTTGCTCTCAAGTAGAAAAGGAATTTTTAATCCTGGTATTGTCCACCCCTCTTCTCCCACCCCTTTCTACTTATTTTTTTCTGGTTTGAAGGAAGCTAAAGATTATTGATCCATTTTTAGGTAAGTGTTTACTATCCCTATAGGAGATTATTTCAGCTATTCCTTAGACCAAACCTTTTCTCCAATGAATCAATGTAATTAATTCATTCAACAAATATTTACTGAATCCCTACTCTGTGCGAGGGCAGACCACAAAAATCACCCAACTCTTGGGACACCATTTACATCAGGCCTACATAAATGGTATTCCCTAAAGCTATGTAACCCAACAACTGTGTGTCAGACACTTACTAGATCCCTGGCATATACAGCCAAAAACAAAAATGGAAATGGTCCTTTCCTTTATGGAACTTATAATTTAGTATATTCTAGTGAACAGGTAAAGAATGCAGATGAAGCATTGTGCTATGTACTTTTCAACAAATTATCTTACTTTAGCTTCAAAATAACTCTAACGAGATAAGTGGTATCCTATCCCCTTTTAACTAATTAGGAAACTTGGGCTCAAAAGTTAAGTAATACCCCAGGTGCAGTGGCGCACACCTGTAATCCCAGCTGCTCAGGAGGCTGAGACAGGAGGATAAAGCCAACCTCAGCAAAAGCGAGGCATTAAACAACTCGGTGAGATCCTGTCTCTCAATAAAATACAAAACAGGGCTAGGGATATGGCTCAGTGGTCGAGTGCCCCTGAGTTCAATTCCGAGCACCAAAAAAGAAAAAAAAGTTAAGTAATACATCCAAGGTCACTCAGACAGTTTTTGAGGACAACCAGTGTCTAAGAAACTGAACTATATCTCATCAAAAGAAGAAATTCCTGTCTCTAATTTCAGATAGCTACTCTAATAGTCTATTCTTGAGAATTCAGTAATTAAAATTAATAACACATTCTGTTACTTCAGTATCCATGTTCATCAAAGAGCTAGCTATGTAGTTAACAGATAAAAAATCTTTTTCTATCTCTAGAAAGTTAAATGTCATTTAACATTTTTAAAAATTTTATTCCTTTAAATTTTCAGATCCTTTAAAAAATGCCAAACTTAATTTCCTATTTCAGGCCTTTCACTGACACCTTAGACTCTAGAACAATTCTTGTTTGACCCACTAGTCTCTTTTCACTCTTTCCAACTTCCTTTTGCAAAGATGTGGTTTTTTTTTTATAATTTATTGAAAACCCTAATAGTCTACTGAAAATCAGTTCTCCTTTGCTCCTCCTGGGAACCTAACTTGTACCTAAAAAAGTTGTTTTTAAATAAATAAAAATTATTTATGAAATCTTTCATCCAATATATGCTGCATTAGCTGTTTGTGTGCTCTCTGCTCTGGCCCTCCTGGCCACGACACACAGCAGCTGCAGACTTAATATACAATTTGGCCAGAACAAACACCTACTTTTCCACACTAGTAACTACTAGTTTTGCAGTTATGGCAGTGACTATTTTTAGTAAACCAGACATCTAAACATTCGGAAGGAAGTAAATAAGAAGGCATAAGTAACTAACCTCTGCTACTGAAGATATGTTACTGTAAAACTCTTAAACTACTTAGCTTTGTTTTTTCATCATAAGCTAATGACACAACTCAGCCAAACTGAGGAAAATACCATACTCAAGAAATAAATTCAATAAATGAATATATCAGGGGAAAAGAAGTGCCTCCAGTACCAGGCTGAATCTTCAACGCATCACAATGTTTACATGGCTCAGATAGTTCTTAGGGGCCCAGCAAAAGACAAACCACAACCTGGCCTCCACAACACTCCTTGTGTAGAACAAAGTTGTCAATTTACAAAAGCTATCACAAAAGAGAATGAAAAGATGCATTTAAAAACAAAACAAAACCAAAAAACCCAGACAACATACCTGGCAACATGAGAAAAAGCATCCACAAGGACAGATTCAAATTCTCTAGTGAACTCAGGTCCTTTCCTTTTACTGTTTTGGATGACATCGTTCGCTAAGTATAGAAATGTGAGCTTTCTATTTGATTTAGCTGAAAAAAAGAAAAATAGATAATTTAACTTACACCAAAGAAATTCTTAATTCACAATTCTCTTGACATAGGGTATTTCTAAAGAACATTAAGACAAGCATTTCAGCCAGCATGATAATCCCAACTATTTCAGAGGCTGAAGCAGGAGGATCACAATTTCCAGACCAGCCTAGGCAACTTTAACAAGACTCTGTCTCAAAATTAAAAATAAGAAAAAGGGATGGGATATAGCTCAATACAAAGCACTCTTGAGTTCAATTCCCAGTACAGGAGGGAGAGGGAAGAAAAAAAAAAGATAAACATTATCTACTCCTGCATGTCTCTGACATAATGGGTCTGGGAGCATAATTTTAGTGGGGAATGGGAGAAGTTCAGTTTCATTTCTGTGTAATTTTAACTAAGGTAATTAATTGACAATAAAAATGAAGACAAAGAAAATTCCCAAAGGATAAGCAGTTAATATTAATGTTAAAACCAAGGCTTTCGATTATTATACTACAAAGATGAATATTTCTAATGCACTCTTAATTATTAAATAATCTAAAATAAAAGATTAAGTTAAGTTTCAATTTTAAAATACATTCTTGTAATTTACGCTCAACTGAGAATTTCTCTTCGGCACTCCAATAACCACAATCAATGTTATGAATTCTACAAATTCACATAAATCTCTACATGTGTCAGTGGCTGTTTATCTCAAATAGATATGCATTAATGCTACATCATTATTGAAAATTTACACACATCTGAAATCTGGGTATGTAAAATTACGGCTCCCACAAAATCCATAATTCTTCTCTGCTCTATATACAAAGTGTAGTATTTCCTATTACTCTATATGTTATCATATATTAAACCATAAAAACCTCATGCAATATGTCTGAGTTATAGTTGCTTAGGGAAACATTACTGAACTTCCTAGCTTCTATGCACATAACTTCCCAACTGTAAAGTTACATCACTACCATCTTTGGTCTCAGTTTTCTTTTAAAAGAAATAAATATGAACATAATTAGATATTTCAAAACACTAAGTTTTCTCCAATGCTAAAGTACCTCAGGAAAGCTCTGTCAACTTTTACACACCTGAATAACTAGTCCTTGCTCCACTGCTCTCAGAAACCGTTTCTGTTTCTTTTGAAATGCACACAGCATGTGTAAGTTTTGACACAGCAGGCATAAGAGCTGACATTTTAAAATGTAACCACAAGACATTAACCCAAGTTAAAAACAAGATTTTTAAAGCACATTATGGTTTAAACTAATGCCTTAATATGCTAATAAAATTACATATGAATATTCTGAATTGAATTAACTTTCTGGTAATAACCCAGTTTAGATGGCCAACTGATAAGAATATTGGAAACCTGCATCTATCTTTAACTGTTCTAGGTATTATCCAAAAGCAGGACAAAAGTGCCAATAGTTACAATACCTGCTCTTGTGCAAAGGTATGATGATGGCAAAGGACTCCTTTTTAAAAAAGCAAACCTGGTTCTGGCAAGTTGCAGTAAATAAACCACCAAGTTTACAATGCTATTAAATAAAGTTAAGAGATGCAACGTAAAACTGAACTTCAGGAAAGCAAATCTGACTAATTTACAAATTTCCTATACTTTGTTTAAAAAAATGCTAGAATCCATATTTTAAAATATCAATTTGAACACTCAAGATCTAATTTATTCTTCAGTATTATAAACATGGTATCTGAGAGGTTCAACAGCCAAGGTTTTCACTATCTACAATGCCAATTACTCTTCATCACCTCCAAACTTAACAATGGAGATTTACTTCCGATAAAACTGTAGAACTGTGGGCTGGGGTTATGGCGCAGTGGTAGCGTGCTCGCCTAGCACGCGTGAGGCACTGGGTTTGATCCTCAGCACCACATAAAAATAAAATAAAGATATTCTGTTCACCTACAACTAAAAACTAAATATTAAAAAAAAAAACAAAACTGTAGAACTGGGGCTGGGGTTATGGCGCAGTGGTAGCACGCTCGCCTAGCACACAGGAGGCACTGGGTTCGATCCTCAGCACCACATAAAAATAAAATACAGATATTCTGTCCACCTACAACTAAAAAATAAATATTAAAAAAAAAAAAAACTGTAGAACTCCACATTCAGCATCCTGACCAGTCAACATGAGCACCCTAAGTGTAAAGGTGCTATAGACAAAACTCTAGAGCACTAAAACACATGTAAGTTAAGAATACATGCAACACACACACCCCCACACCCCAATCCTGGATGACAACTCAACTTCAAATGTATTTCTAATATGACAAAATAAATCCTTTCACCAAAAAGCTATGCTCATCCCAAACTGGTAAAACCAGTCACTGAACAAAGTTTAAACAAATGACTAATCAAAACTTTTCGCTTGTTTGGCTGGTTTTGATGTCTAAAGAAAGTCTTAAGTAATTTTGGGGAAAAGGCCCACTTACCTATATTCAGGCCATGATACAAAACACTATTAAAAATTATTCAGCTAAGAGGACTGAACATTAAACTATTCCGTAAACAAGGGGAGAAATAGCCAGGCATAGCAGCACATCCCTATAATCCTTGTGGCTCAGGAGGCTGAGGCAGGAGGATTGAGAGTTCAAAGCCTCAGCAATTTAGCAAGGCCCTAAGCAACTTAGTGAGACCCGGTCTCTAAATAAAATACAAAAAAGGGCTACGGATGTTGCTCAATGGCTGAGTGCCTCTGAGTTCAATCCCCCGTGCCAAAAAAAGAGAAGGTGAGAAGTTCTACTTAGAACAGAGCCTAAAGGGATGAATTAAGAATAATTCCTGCTGGGTGCTGAGGCACATGACTATAATCCTAGTGACTTGGAAGGCTGAGGCAAA